>OOFJ01109234.1:0-13800 GCA_900323375.1 Benthosema glaciale
TACGATTGTACCTTGTATATCTGTTCTTTTTGGCGAGGACCATAGAGTGTACTCTTGGGCTGCCAACTGTATATACTGTATATCTCTATGCTTGTCTTGTTTGGTCACACAACCTCTCAGGACAAGGCCAAGCTGGAAAGAGTAGTACGACGTGCATCTAAAATGGATGTAGCCTCCCTACACTTTCCTCACTCTTTTGCACTAGAATTATCAGAAAGGCAAATAAAATCATAGCTGATAATTCTCACCCTGCACACTACCTCTTCAATCTCCTCCCATCAGGCAGGAGATATAATAGAAGTATTAATTGTTCAACATCTCGCTTCAGAGATAGCACTTACCCTGTAGCTATTAGACATTTGACATTTGTCTGAACCAAGACAAATTCCTATCAACTTGACATGGCAATAAAAATCTTGAATTGAATATAACTTATATTCTTTATTGCATGTGCGACAGTTGGGACCCCTAGTACTAGTAGTGAGTGAGGCTTTGGTGACGATGCCTCTTCTGGATTATATGCCCTGGGACAAATAAGTGTTTCACTTTGTGAGTTTGTGTTAGTGTCGTTATGGCCACTCAGTGCGTAGAATCATGCCTGTTGTCTTGTCGTTCCAGAGCGAGAAGCTGCTGCTGTTTGACACGGTGCAGAGCGAGCTGGAGGAGAAGATCAGAAGGCTGGAGGAGGACAGGCACAGTATTGACATTACCTCAGGTACACGGTCACGCTGCTTTTGCTCATGTACTTAACATAGTGTGTGTATGTGCCACATTGTTATCACTCATTAATTGTTTTTGTTTCATGTGGCTATATACTGTTTATTTTTATGAGTCTATATACAGTACAAATTGCTGTGCATTGCTTGTGTCACATTCTTATTTACATCTGTGGTTTGGGGGTGTAATGATAGGAAGAGTGATGCTTACAGGATATACAGACATAAACACAGACTTCTCTGAGGGCTCCATAGCCTAGTAGTTAAGCTGTCACAGATATAGATTGATGCTGTATATCTAAAGGCAATTTACCAGTATTAATGGCAATGCTGGAGGATGTTGGTTTTAAGTGTAATTGGTCCCTTGATGTGGCAATACCATTACTTGAAGGATACCATTAAAAGATTGATTGAAACCTTTATTTATTCTCGAAAAAGCATTGAGGTTCACCCTCATTTGCAGTGCAGTGCTGCCGAGATCACACACACAGAATCAAAAATTAAGATGGATATAGATCAAGTAACTCAATGCTAAATGCCTAAATTGATAAAACTGTATAGCTAATAGCATAGAAAGAGAGCTATTTTGTAATACAACTTAGGTCTTGGCTATAAATAAAAGGTATTACTTGCTTCCCTAACACTAGATATAACATTGGCAACACTTAGCACTGACACTCAGAGACACGTGTTAGCGCACACCGTTGGCACTCATTTAAATTCATGCCACCTCTTGTTAAGTGGCAAGTAAACACATGTCACAGTTTCAGTTTACACTCACACCTCCAGCATAAACTCACACTGAGCTGATGTCACTGCGCCACATTCAGAGGCTACGGTCATCGCTGTGGCACAGGGCATTAGCTACTTTAAAGGGCTACACACCAGGGCAAATGTGTAGCGCTGTAGACATGTTTTAGAGAGCAAAACCAAGTCACTTTTGGTTTCAGTGGTACATAAAACACATGTGTATTATGAACAGGTTTTTGTACAACAAAGCGGAAAATAAATACTGTATTTCTAGCAAAGAACTGTAGTGGAGAAGATACAGAAGGAAGGCTCTGGTCGGATTCAATCCCAGGCCTGCTGGGGCACATTGTGGTTCCGGAGGCAACCGTTCCTTCCTCCAAATCACCAGGCCCTCGACAGGGACAGATTTGTTTAGAGCAGACGGTCCTATCCAGTCTCAGAGCGACTTACAAAGTGCAAGATCAGAGTAAGTGGTATGACCCTTAGTCAGGGTGGCAGGGTTAATTGACAGGGTTAATTGTCCAGTAAATGGAAAACAATGAAGACATAGCAACTAGGTTGCCGGGTAAGCATCAAAACAATATGTTTTCTAAATAACATTCTTGGCATTTGTAGACAAGCATGTACATGTAACATGTATCTAAACAATATAACCAAGTAATACTTGTACATACTGTACATCTGCATAGTATAATAACTAGCGTGTGTAATGTAGTGGAATCTAGGCGAGCCGCTTGTGATAGCTGCCGTACATCATTGAGTAAAAGCGTTGACATCTCACAAATGCCACACCAGCAGTGTTCCTATTTAAACGGCTTGTTAAAGAGATATGACCACAGATATGCCGCGCAAGCAGGTGATTTGGGAGCCCTGGTTTTCTCATCCCCCTATACTAATCTGCTCTGCTGTCTACGCTCCACAGAGTTGTGGAACGATGGCTTGCACTCACGGAAAAATAAGAAGAAAGATCCATTCTGCCCCGTGAAGAAGAAGAAGCCAGTTGTCGTTTCTGATATCCTTTGATTTTCAATTTGTGTGTCAAACGTTTCAAAACGTTTGTTCTCAGCTTATCTTTGTACACTTAATTTGTGGAGTGGTACAATGGCAGCACATTATTGCTTAAAAAGTTTAGAATGTTGGAATTTTGTGCAGGTGAACCTAGGTAAGACAAAAACCTTGCCTGAAAATGTGATAACAGAAAAAGCAACTAACAAAGAAATGAATTGCAGATGAGTAAATATATTCAGATTGATTTAAAGTGTGACATGCAGCACTAGGCTATAATGTCAATAACCTGTTTGGACACATTTCAACAGCCATATATCTCCACAGCCTAATGCGCATTGTCCTTGACGAACTATATCACGACCATATATAGTTTACATGCTGCAAGACCTGGACATCCTTGAAGACTGGACAGCAATAAGAAAGGTATAAAGGAACCACTCAAAAGTTCTCAAACAGAGACGAGGCCTCCCTGTGCATTGATCCATGGTACTGAAGTTTGTTTTCTGTTGTGTCATTTTCTTTTTTCTAACCTCCTGCCTCCAAAACCTCCCCAGGCAATGGCGTCAATAGGTCCTCCTCACAGAGTGAAGGTCGATGGTAAGTGTCTTCCTCCATTTCAATCGATAATTTGGCTCATAATGGTTTGTAGCCCCCAGTTAGCCAGGAAGTAAGGAGTTGATTCATAGCCTTTTACTGAGGGAAAAATGCAGAAATCCATGATTTGTTGGTCACACCGTGCTGGTATTTAGAGAGTAATGTTTGGTGTTTTTTTTTCTCCTTTCCCTCTGTCCACCACCACTATCATTTTCCTTCTACGTTGTGCTTGGGTGGGCTTGGATTCTTCCCTTTCTCCCTCTCTCTGGCCTGTCTGTTGCCTTCTACTCTATTTCTCACTACTCCCTTGCCCCCATCTCAATTTCCGGGGTTATAACTTTGTCATCATGCTCCTTGCCCTTCCTCTATGTCTCACTGTCTTACCCATCCCTCTGCCCTCTCTCACCCCTTCCAGTCCCAGCAGTGAGGCCAGAAAGGCACCATCATGTGGCACGCTCGGAAGATGGACGACTGTTTTATGACAGCCAGTGGTACTGCAGAGGGCAGGCCATCTGCATCAACAGGAAGGATGAATTCCCCACTAGGTAAGAGTGTGTGCGTGCGCTAGCGTTTAGAATTGAGTTTAAGTTGGGCATGCGAAATATATGGTACGAACAAACATAATGGTACACGCCTGTGTCTGCTTTTACACTCTTCCACATCCTTGCTCTGACCTTAACCATGCTGAATACACTCCTAAACTTAACCTGCGCTTAAAAAAGGGAGGAACATTTGACTGTGCAAAAAGTAATTTTGGATCTATTTTGATATTTTTCGTCCGCGAGAAGCTTTCTGTGCAGACAGGTTAGACATAGAATATTGTGTATAGTGATACATTATTAATGTACATTTTTTGTTTAGTGATGGACATGAATCTAACTTTATTTCTGTGCGTGTGCATACTGCAGTGCCATCATCACAACCATCAACCATGATGAGGTTTGGTTCAAACGGCTGGATGGAACCAAGTCAAAACTATACATCTCTCAGCTGCAGAAAGGCAAATACACCATCAAACACTCTTAAACTTGGTTAAATACTATACACACACACACACACCTCTTTTTGTTTTCTGTTTCTCTCTACTGCACATACAAAAACACAAAGTATGCTCAGTATAAATAAACTCACACAGACCTAATCTTTCCTCCCACTGAGCAACAGACACAAACGTCATAGTCAACCGGCAAAATATATCAAGCTCTTCTCTCGATGCTGTCCGTGGAATCCACATTCTCTGTAAATATGTACGCATGTGTCAATATTTGCGATGAGGTGACGTGTCATTCTCTCTGGAACGGAGACGGATGTCAAGTGCTGCTAATTATCAAAACAACATGGAAGAAATCAAGAATGGTCATGAACTGTGAACCACGGAGCCAAGTCACGTGCCTTTTTTAAAGATGAGACAATGCCTAGGCTGTCAAAACAAAACACAACGTCCTGAACCACTGTATCGCTACAGTGAAGCCTTATTCTGATGTTGTTTCAGCAGCGAGAGGGTCAAAGCGGGTTACTGAACGAATGGACGAGTGCGTGAAATCTACTGTATTAAGGACAATACTGGAGTGTGTTTGATTTGCCTCTCGAGAGACCAAGATCCACAAAATACGTAAATTACGTAAGGCTGCATTAGGGACCCCCCTGTCCAGGAATCAAATAATCTTTAAATTATTATTTTAAATAACATTTGTGCAGAATTGCACAACTCTCTAAACAACAGTGAGGGAGAATGGGTGAAAACTAGGCGAGCGCCATGATCAATCAACTCCGAGTGAACTAGCGAAGGCATCAGTCGTGTTAAGTGCAAACTCGGGCTCGACAGAAAACGCTCAGTGGAAAAGGCATCAAAGAAGTCTCCTCTGTACAGTAGAGTGCACTGTAGCATCTGTCAGCCTACACACGCTGACAGCCAGTTAGGGGTTTTCCTTGTGATGACTGTACAGAGCCGATGACAATAATGCTGGTAATGATAACGATTTGCTTTGTGTTCTATTCACTGTGATCTCAACCATGTAGCTCCTCGTTCTGCCATCTCCCATTGCGCTGCCATGTGTCTGAGAGTGCCTAGAGCTTGATATCTGCAATAGTGCTGAGCGACTTTTTTTTTGGCTTTCCCTGGTTTGGTTTGGTTGTTGATAAATAATCTTCAATTTTGGTTACCTGACGTTGAACAGTGAGCCATTGGTTACTTTAACACACACCAATCTATTTGTGGAATGGCTCTTGTTTTCTACCTAAAAATTGAAGCACATCAAATCCAGCTGAGAACTAAACTCCATAGATTTGCTCATTTATATTATTATTATTATTATTATTATTATTCTTAAACCAACATCTCTTATCTGTAATCGCTCAGCCCTGCATTTACATATTAACCCAGCCAGATGTGTTGGCTTTGGGCTTAATTGAGTGTGTCTCAGGTTGAAAAAGATAATATGGATACAAATGAAACAAGGTGGTTCATAAGGGAGTAATAGAATTTCTGAAACTTTGGTTTATAACAGTAAGTATATGTTACACTATAGAAAGCAACACTGAGGGGATTCCAGTTTCGTTTGACTTTTGTACAATCCATCCAATGCAACGCTAACCACTCCCAATCATTCTAGGGTGTAAAGAACGTATAGTGTTTGGGTATGTGTAAATATGTTTGGTTGGAAGATGAATTTGGTTGCTTTTATGTTGTTTCTGGTGCTTCATATTCCCCATGTATAATTTGCATATCTGTTTTCAAAGTATTACCTGCCAATAATATTCTATTATAAGAAGTCCATTAGACATTATGAAATGAACCTTAAGATGTTTTAAGAGTCTGTGAAGCCACACGTGGCATCAGCATAAACTGTAATTAGAATGTTTTTTAATAGTGTATTGCGAGTATGTTTATTTTTATTTGTACATTGTGTTTACTGACTTGGCATAAAAAAAAGGTTTGCACTATGCCTTGGTTCATGTTTTCTTTTTTTGGTTTGTGTGCAAGGTAAAGATGAATTCATACAGTATGTCATTGTGCCAATGCATGTACAGCTAATAAAAGGTTTCATTTTTATCATTGAAAAGGACTCTTTCTTTACTTTTAAACCAAGAAATGCATCTTGAGTCTCAGTGCTATGGAGATGAGAATGAGAAGCTCTTTATTTTCATTTGGTGAAATGGAATTTCATGGCTGTGTATTTACACGATTAGACACGACTGGCTTTGCTTAGCTCAACTCAAGCAGATTTTTTTTTCCTCAGACCTGAAGGACAGTTGAGCTTTTCATAAATACCGGAGCTTTTGAGGTAGCACTTAAACAACCTATTGGAAGTGGCATCGTTTGCACAAAAAAAAAGTGAGGAAAGAAAAGATACAATCTCCTATAGTGCCCCATTGTATAAACGAAGAACTCTCATAATGCTCAACCCAAAGTCACCCACGAGGTTCACTGAACCTGGACTGTGCTCCTCTCCCACAAAAAGTGGCTTATTTAAGGGGGTGGGGAATGCTGAGCTGGCCCTATTTGATAATGGCTCTTCCAAGACCGCTGTGCTGTTCAACCTTTCAGTCACTTGTTCCTGCCAGAGCACCACTCACTAGATTAGCACCACATATTGCGATAGATCGATAAAGGAACCTTCTCTGATATGCCCATGTCCTTCCCTCCCTGTCCATCTGACTGACCCCAGGGGCTGTCGCAGATGGTCCAAGGCTCCCACATCTCCAAGCAATGCCACTTTATCCAGAATAGAACTAGATAAAATATACATTAAGCACTGTTGATCAATAGTATTGATGGGCCTAATTTGGGGTTAGGGTGGTTACTAGTTGGAGAGTCCAAAAGAAGGTCGAATTCAGTCTGAAACAGCCTACACTGCCCTACTACAGCTTCATGATCATACTTTGTGAATAGTTAATGCTGATTTATACTGATTATGCTTGAAGTTGGAGGACTATAGCCTACCCTCATAGGTGGGGGGTTTTCACTGGGTTGTAAGAAATGATTAGTCAAACCTGAATGTCAGACTTGTGAAACACATATTGTCCGTTGTGATAGTCAGAAGAAACTATCTCAATTGCCAGTGATGGGCATCCCAACATCTCCGCCAAAGAAGCTTGTTTCACCGCTTCTTGTTTGGTAATCATTTTTTTCTTTTTCAAGGTGGAATCATCCCTGCCGCAGAAGGCCTGGGTAGTGGCTTTACGCGCGAGATTTACATAACAGTCTAGTGCAGTGATGTCGAGAGAACATATGGCACTAGCCAGTTACATCAGTTTGGACTGGAGTAATGTTTGGGATCCTTAACCTACCCATGCCTGATACCATACCATCAATTACAAACATTTTCCTCCGTTGTAGACAGTTACTGCATGTGTAGGCTACTGTTGATGAAAAGGCGGTCTAAACAGCTGTAAAGGACATTGGTGAGTATAGCAGGCCTAATGTGAGAACGTGGGAAGCATTGTGTGATATTGCTAACAAGCAGCACAGCTGCATTCAATTAATGTGATTTTCTTCGCCAGGTTTATTTGCAGGGAAATATTAAAGGAATAACTTACAACAACACATGTAGGCTGCCTACCTTATGGCAACATGTTGTAATTTAGGTAGGCCTACTGTAGTCTAGCTAGGCCTAGGCTACAGGAGTTACCTAATGACAGTTTTGGCCAATTATTTAGTAACTTCAGACAACTGCAGGTTCGCCTGGTTGAGTTGAGCAGGCATAGTCATTTACTGGGTTCAATTAAATTAGTTTAAATAGGCCAGGGGTCTGCAACCTTTTTGCAATTAAGTGCCATGTTTGTATTTTCTAGATAGTCAGGGTGTCATCATGCCATGTCAACATTCATTTTAATGACACCACATCATCATTTCCAACACATTTTGATTGTTCACGAACATAACCTTTCCACTTGTTTTTTTTTAAATATTTTCTTTCACATTGTTATAATGAAATTATCATTAGACACAACTACCCAATGACCCAACTATCTCCAAGACTCCTTCCCCAGTCAGAGTTCAGAGTTTTAATGAATGTAGAATTATGTATGGACGTAATTTACTGCAAATGCAAATGTGAGGTCATTTATTTAACTACATTTAATTAGTATATTTTAAACAAAAAGTCCTCACTCACACACTCAATGCCAGTGTGCCAGTGATCACTCTCCTTTGTGCCACCGTTGGCACGGTGCCAAAGGTTGCCTACCCCTGGACTAGGCAAAAAAATATTAAAAATCACACCCTGTGAAGTGAGGGGTGCTCTTATCATATATAATCTCATTCCGGCCAATCACCTTTGTCTTCAAAGTTTGTGTTTACACAAACACTCAAAGCTGGCTATTCATTGTCAATGGCATTCAATATTTAATGTTTGTGTTTACAAACCTTACAAACCCTCAAAGCTGGACATAGGAGAGGCTCAAAAATTAGGAATTAATTTAGGGAGGCAGAGAGTGCATTTTTCCCGTCACTGGAACAAACTGAAAGAAAGGGTGACAAGAGGTTCAGATACTGATACATTATTCTCTTTGAACAAGCTATTTAAACTATGTTTACAGAAATACCAAACAAAGCATGTACTGCTTGCAGTAGTTGTTGTTACGTCAATGTGGTAGGCCTACTGGAGCCCAGAGTCATGTGAATGCTCTGCTCATGTGATCTTTCTCTGGAACCAGCAGCTACCAGCATCATGATTGATGAAAGCAACGACCTGTGAGGAGTGTCGGGTGCAATACTTGTTCATTATGATGAAGACCGCATGGAAGAGTCACTGTTGGATTTGTGGACTGCATGCCAGAGAATAAGGCTGTAGTTGATAAGAGCCAAATAGCTGATCTACAAGCTCACAACGCCTTGTAGTTCGGCAATTTTCACAACGTTAATCTGTGGAACAAGTCAAAATAAATGTGTTTGTTTGGGAACCTTTGCAATAAGGCCACCAAAGAGACAACGGCCCACAACCTCAACTACACAGTCTCAACAACAACCAGCAAGCCCAGTTACTGCCCCTCAGCCACTGGGAGTTTAGAACTTGAAGGACAGTCACACTACATTACAAATACAATAATAATAGATATGATTATAATATGGAATATACCGTGCTAAGTACGCTATAGGACGGATTATGACAGTGGTCATTTATTTTTCAGGGCAAGACATCACAAGGTTCTGCAATCTGCAATGGAGGAAACGGTGCCGAATCAGCTTCCTCTTGTCAGGTAAGCCACACGACCTCCCCCTAAATCAGTTTTAGGGACTAAATTAATTTAGCCCCTATGGCACCAAAATGTGGAACGCCCTACCAACAGTCATTAAGACATGTGAATCCCTTGACTCCTTCAAAACCACCCTTAAAGGACACAGGCGGCTGCTAATACAAATATAATAAATATTTTTTGTACGTCTCTAAATGTTCCGAATCATACATTGAAAATGGTGGACCCTATTGTAGACAAGCGTAATGCTTCATGCCTGGTGTCGTCCACAGTTAACAGTTTTTGTATTGGGTTGTCCTTGAAATGTACCTATTCTACATACTGTTAATAAAATACTTCAATCAATCAATCAAAAACTATTGTGGGTCGCTGTTTTGCAGTACCTTCTTCTGGCCAGCGAGTGTCAGTAGTCCTCCACTGTGGCGTGGTCATGGTGGCTGCTAGAATGGGAGGAGGTAGGGATGTGGGTTTGTGTATCTGGGGCACCCTGCTGATGAAGCCTTCCAGCTGATGAGAGAGAGAGGGAGAGAGAAAAGAGACAGGGGAGGGGAAAGGATGAAGGCAAGGTTTGATCACAGCTCTCTGGACACATCTGCTGCTGCAACAGAGAGAGAGAGAGAGGCAGAGGGAGGTAGAGAGAGAGGAAAATCCCCATCACCGCGTCAAAGGCAGCAGGCAACACACCGCTGTGTGTTTACATGCCACGCAGCATCTCTCTAGAGCTTTATCCAGCCCCTGAATCCGCTCTGTTCTTGTTATATTTCTGAATACGTTCAGAAACGCATATATACTCCCCATCCCCCTGCAGCAGCAGCAGCAGCACACAGAGAGAAAAGCCTTGCTCCACTGTTGTCTTGTGTATATCTGTAATGAGGAGATGAGAGAGAGATAGCGTTGTTGTGCGGTGGTTGTTTTTGAGTCTGGATATGGATGTCCGTCCTGGTGGATGTAGAGGGTTTCCGGTAGTAGTGCTGTGCTGTTTGTTTCACTGACATGTCACATCCTGATGGACTGCAGGCCCGCCTGGCCATCTTCAGCTCAATCTATAGTTTATGAGCAACCAGAACCGGAGGGTCATTGGAACGTGTTTACTGCAACACTGGGGCTAATTAGACCGTGAAAGTGTCACACTGTGCTAAATTACTTATATCCTGGTCCCTCTGTGCGCATGCGTGTGTGCGTGCGTGTGTGTGTGTTGTATGTGTGTGTGTGTGTGTGTGCACACGTGCGTGTGTGTGTGTGTGTGTGTGTGTGTGTGTGTGTGTGTGTGTGCTTGTGTGTGTGCGTGCGTGCGTGCGTGCGTGCGTGCGTGCTTGCGTGCGAGAGAGAGAGAGAGAGAGACGTGTACGTGCGTGCAAATAAATGTGTCTCTTTGTGCGTGCTGTGTGCAGGGCCATACGTGGGCGTACACACACACACACGGTTTGATGCTGATTGTGTAAGAGAATGTAAAATGCATACATCCATAAGTTAACATCAAAGGCACAGGGCGAGCTGCTCATCGGGAGGACAGACTAGGGAGGGCGAGAGAGAAAACACAAACGGGGGAATAAGAATTCACTCTGACAATACCGCAGGCTGGAGAGGGTCATTTATTTTTGGCCTGGTGGACAGAGTGAGGCAACCTGTGCTCTAAATTAGCCAGCTATCGCTATACTCAATGTGTCCCTGGCATTGTGGCAGTGCCCTAAAATTTGCCATTAGCATTCAAGCTATAGCGGCATCCTCCTTCGACACTGTCTAGACTTTTATTGCTGTCTCACTGCGAAGGCAGGCTCATTTCTCCGCCAGGCTCAATGCAAATAGATCTTTACTGCGACAACTGCAGAACAATTGAAATATCGGGCCATATATTGCCTGAAGCACAGTATGATGTGCTTGTGAGTGATGCATAAAGCATAAAGTGATTCGAAACACAGCGTCTTGAAACAGATGCATACATCTCCCATGTGGGAAATGATGAGCCGATTCACTCAACTTTGATCTCGAGAGCATTCTATTTTGAATTTGCCTAAAAGCAGATTTACAATATAAAACAAAATTGAAGTTCTGAAACAGAAAACCTTGTCCTCTAAAAAACTATTGCTCCTATAGCTATTGTGCGGCTTCATTAGAAATCTAACACGTGCCATCACTTACAACTTACCGTGGCCATGAAAGACACACAAAACCCCAATGCAAGGCTAACCATCAATCTTTGAACAAAGAACTATTTTTGTCTTTGCCATTTGAAAGTGAAGCGCTTAGTGCTTTAAAGGGACCTGTGTCTGTGTGGTGTGTATCAGGTCACGTTAGGTGACCGAGGAAGGTGCTGATGATATCACCTTTTCCACCTCTACACTCTTTGTCATCAGACTAAGTCCAGTATCACCTCACTGGGACGGGCACGATATGGAAAGTAGCACCAGTAGCCATCATACCATGTTAGCATTTGTTCTGCAGGTGGTTGTGGGTGGGTGTTTCTCTGCGTGCGTGCGTGCGTGTGTGTGTACAGTATATAGTCTATATGCTTCTATGTATTATATTTGTATAGCTGGTGGTGGACAACCAGGGTTGTGGCAATAATGTTGCTATGGTTTTTACATAGAGAAGGGAATGCGCAGAGTAGACCATCTTCACCGCCCTGCCCTGTAGCAGCCTTTCTCAGACATGCACGCAAGCACACACACACATGCACGCACAGACAGGCTTGATATGAAAATGTAGTCAAATGGCCAACTGACATCAGTCACTGGAAGAAACTGAGAGAAAAAAAACAGATGCTTTTTAACAACAAAATGCAATATACCTAGTTGTCTTACATTTTCAGATGAAGTTATTTCTCTAGTGTGTGTGTGTGTGTGTAGGCTCAAGCTAAGCCATATGGGCATTTAGTATGTGGTTAAATGCATAGAACGATAGCTAGATACCTTTAGATGAATTTAATAACATGCCCAGAGGTGGCATAGCTTACATTGCATAAAACATAAACAATAATAATATTAATACTACAGGAAAATGTCTCTGTGTGTGCATGCACATGTGTGTGGGCATGTAGTACAGTACTGTATACATCTGACCGTGTGTGTGTGTGTGTGTGTGCGCGTGTGCGTGCACGTGTGTGCATCCATGCCGGACACAAAATCAGTAGCGTGAGAAACGGAGGGCTTTTGGCCATGGTCCTAATTGGGCTTGCACGCTAGTTGACAGGATGCTGACTGTGCACACCGTGGCCGACAGGTATTTTTTGCTTTTCTCCTCGTTTCATCTCTGGTTTGTCGACAACGTCTCCCCAGAGGAATTCCCTGCCGTTCTCGTTCCCTGGACTTAAAAAACATAAAATAAAAAATAACTCTTCAATGGCAGAGCTCCCCTTTGATGCTGAGGTTTCAACGCTTGCTGTGTTTCCAGTGTCTCTAGATACGGGAGAAAAAGGGCCATGGAAGAGACTTGAAAAAGACCAGCGCTTAATGAGATAGTTCTCTGTTTATTTGCGTGCGTGCGTGCGTGCGTGCGTGCGAGAGAGTCTACACACACACACTTTGGGCATACAGACTGCTCACAAGCAGGGACAGGCGTACCCTTGAACGCGTGCCATGCAAACACACTTTCATACCGTACGTGTACAGCATGTATGAATGCATGTGCACACATTGCACATACACAATACAGTACACGCACAATCTGGTGCCTGTTCTCTCTCTCACATGCACACAGTAAGCTAATTAGCTTGGCGCTTTATGACCAAGAGTGCCAGCCATCCTGGGTATACATACAGTACAATCAGACATCCACATGTCACAGTAGGCGCACTCTGTACACGCACGCACGCACACACACGCACACACACACACACACACACACGCACGCACGCACGCACGCACGCACGCACGCACGCGCACATACTTAATGCACAGGCTCTTTGATGCACAACAGAGACTAAGACATAAGCCCTAATACGTTGTTGTATGACAATAAATGGCAAGAAAGAGACTGAATGTGTCTGTGATGTACTGTAGGCCTAATGCATTATTGGTGAGCTTATACATCTGCTGTTTCGCTAGAGAGGGAGAGATGTTAAACAGCATTTGAAAATGGCCACACTGCGCACGTTGAGGAGGAGCTATACAGAGAGAACCGTCCATTCAGAAATGGTAAAATTTAAAAAAGAAAAAGAAAACCCTTGTTGCCTCGGGATGCTTTTAATATAACCGACAACTTAAGTCAAGTCAATGCCGGGCTGGCCTCTCGACGTACAGTATATGCATTCATTCCCTCTGAACCTCCTGAACATTCATGTCATGGGGCTGAATTGATACAACACCTCCAGGTACTAATACTATACCCACAAGTTAACCACTTCATCTACAATTTGTTCATATGAAGTTATGTCATGTACGCCAGTGGTTCCCAAACTTTTTCATGTCAAGGACCCCCAAATACACATTTATTAGGCTGCGGACCACCCATTTGAAAAATGATTTTTACAGATCTAGCAGTGATTCAGAATCAGAAACAATTTCATGGACCCCCAGTTTCACATGCATCAGGCTCC
>OOFJ01109238.1:0-11549 GCA_900323375.1 Benthosema glaciale
ACCTTCCTCCATGCGCATAATCGATGGGGAATCCATGCTAATAGAAACTGCAGGATTTCTTTTCCTGAAAAGTTCCAATACGAAAATGGAAGCCATCGTTCTCATGATAATGAAAATATAAATATTTTTTCAAAAAGATATTGTTTAAAAAAAAATCTGTCTAGCGATGATGCGCATGGAGGAAGGTTTCTGAACTGCCCACAGCCCTCCTATGAGACACAGACTGAGTAGAAAGAAATAGTGGCATTTTATCATGAACATTAGTGAGGACCAATTATATGAAGATAGGTTGAAAAGTGGTGAAGTGGTCCTTTAATAATCAAAGAAATAGTGACACATACTTCAACCCTCATAGATCCTGACATTTAATCACTCAATATTTTAGCTATGAAGCGTTTATCAGGGTGACATCTTCATAGCCTTACATGTCAGTCATTATAAGGTCTATCAGCTACTTTTTATGTATTATCAGAAACTCATTACGCGACTGTCATTTGTCTGTGTAGGTCAATTACATTATTTTATTTACAAATTGAACATATCAAATAGGTGTGTTCTTTGATAAAGCAAAAATATGTAAATAATAAATAGAGTATATATTAATGAGCTGTAGTCCCAGGTTTCCAGAATGTGGCATTGATCGGCCCGGCAGCAGATCTGACAGATATAAACATAAATGACACCTTCATGTGTTTCCCATTCAAATCTGCTGCCTAGCCAAGTGCTGCCTTCAAATGAAGTGATGGGGAAATTAACTGGAACTTGAAACGGGTATGGAAACACAGGACTACAGTTAACCACAGAGCCTGTTCTGTCTCCATAGATATATCAGATAAATCATCCTACCACATACCTTTGCAAGAAAGCGACGAGGGTACCTTTGCTGCAAAATAACATTCACCCTCTCTTTCAGTGGTCCGTTGTTGGAGGTTGAAGACCATTTAATGCAGGAGAAACCTACATCCTTTTCTCCAGTACCTATAAAGGGTATATCCTTTTCTAGTGTACTCATAAAGGGAGTATTTTTCACAGAGCGGTCCACTTTGCGAAGTGAGAGATCCTCTTCCCGGTCCTCTTTAAACATCTGATATGGTGTCTTTGCTTTTAAAGATGGCTCAGTTGTTTTCATAGTAATGGTAGCTTTCTTCAGACTTATCTGCTCCTGAATCTGTTGAAGTTCTCTCAACTTCCTTGCCAACTCTCCATCTACATTACTCAGTTCCACTGGTTCATCATCTGGGTCTGTGGCCTTCCCTGGGGTGACGTTATTGGAATTCAGCCTGTAGGACATATGGGATTCAGTATTATGATGCCCTAACTCTGTATTAGTACCCTTCATGACATGTAGCCTTTTGTCATTCACTGAATATCCACAATATGGGCCATTCTCTGTCTTTTCCCTGGAATCAGTCTTCCGTCTTGGATCAAGGCTTTCCCTTTGTTTCCGGTGAGTGTACTGCCAGTCTGTAGGATTCATTGTTTCCTCTATTCCAGTTCATATGTTGGTTGGATGTATTACTGTGTAGTAAAACAAGAGGAAAACATGAGGTTTAGTCAACAAACGCCCAACAGAGGTAACAGCACCTGCCTATTAGCTGTTCTATTCTACAGCAAGTGTAAACACATTTCTAGGTGACTAGTCCATATCATAACCATTTTTAGGTTAACATTATTTATTAAATCACGCTACAGTATCAAAGTTAATTCAATTTTTAAGTTAATACTGTGTCGACTATCCAGGTTTTGTGATATATATATTACAATTGATTATTTTAGTCTCTAGTGCCCACCTCTATTACCGATGATATGATTGTTTTCTGATCTCCAGCAGCACACAAGTCATCACATTGCTAACTCTAGTGATGTCAAGGCCTTCACTTTGCTAACTCTAGTGATGTCAAGGCCTTCACTTTGCTAACTCTAGTGATGTCAAGGCCTTCACTTTGCTAACTCTAGTGATGTCAAGGCCTTCGCTTTAAATACAAAAGACATTTGCACACATTATTTCCAAAACTGACACTTTGCAACTATAGTATTACAGACCGTTCTTGTTATGTCTCAATGTCTGACTAACAGAATATGATAACCCTAGGGGTTTAAGACTAGTAGACTACTGTCAGAAACACACTGGTTAACTATATCAAATATCAAATCTATTTATAGTAGTGCAGTATGTAGATCTGTGGCTTGCCCTCCCAAAGCTGCCCAGTGTCCTCCAATAAGTGACCAGTCTTAGTCTTACAGAAGACACTGCACCTCTAGGTCCGTCTGATCCTAGCTCTGGTCCATAGCTCCACTGATTCTATGATTCTGCCTTGCAGTAGAATCATAAAATCAGTGGAGCTATTGGACAAGAGCTAGTCTGATGATCTCTGATTCATAAGTTGCTCCTTCTAACGCTATGAATCAGATAGGAACACTATTATACCAGTACCTACTGTAACTACCCACTATTCTTACCCACTCTTCTCTAGTGTCCGGTCTTCCTCAAACATGGTGCCCAGATTTCTCAAGTGCCCACCCTTTTTGTATTCGCGAATACTGGTTATCTAGATATTCAGTAGTCTAATTAACTCAATAATCTGTAGTATACATAGAGAGTAGTCTCTTTAAATTAACTAAACTAAAAGTAACAGTAACATTAGAAATACATGGTGTCGTCCACTCCCTGTTAACAGTATTGTATTGAGGTGTACCTGAAAAGTACTGTAGTAGAGTTGTGCTTGGAATGTACTGTAAACCTCCAAACTGTTAATAAAAATGTAAATCAATCAATCAATCAAAGACCGACATTATTTACCTTAACTGTCCAGACGATCGAGCCTCTTCAGACTTCAGTTCCATTTCCAACAAAACATCATTTCTCATCACAGGTCAGGTGATGCACAAAAAATAATAATGAATCCGTGTTGATTAACATACATAAGAATAAGATTAGCGTGAGGACTAAAGTCGAGTTATTGCCCACATCCAACTTTTTCTGTGGTGTTGAACGAAAACAGATTGCAAATAAATACGACGCCCCCATCTGGTCGGAGTGCGTCACACACACACACACACACACACACACACACACACACACACACACACACACAAATGAATGTATGTTTTAAATGTATCATTTAAACCTGAAAAGTATACAATGTTTTTTTTCTTGTTTTTTTATTATATTTTTTTAATGTATTTTATAGACATGACAAACAAGACACATACACCAGATGCATAATAAACGATAGTGAAATACTATATTTATCTCAGATGTAGTGGAGTAGATAAAGTATAAAATTGGAGATACCCAAGCTGTTATTCAATAGTAATATTACTATACTGTAACGATCCCAAGAACCGGAGGCAGAGAGCATACTCCTAGAGTAGTTCACACACAACAACAACATGTGTCACAACCTAACTCCTAGTTCCGGAAGTCCCTCCCCACAGTCTCTCTCATTGGCTGTAGCCATAGCCGGCCGCTACACTACTGTACTATATAACAGGTGAAATGTGGAGTGGTGTTCACTGTTCAGGGTTTTTGTCATTTGACTGTATTCTATTGAAGACAGCCACAGTTTGTATGACGTCCAATCTGTTCATTTGAGGCACAGAAGTATTTATTACTTCTGTGGGAAAGGGGGACGGGACCGTTAGCAACTTATTACTTAAATGCCTTGATGTCATATTCCACCATAGGCCTATAATAGTGCCTATCATTTTATTAAACCCCTCTGGTGTCTCACATTTTGTTTTAAAATGCTAATTTTGGTCATGGGTGGTATGGCTGACTAGGTACTGTAGCCTATATAGGGATATTTCTCATGTTATTTTAACAGGCTTAAAAGCACATCTTGCAGGAAGACAGACAATGAGAGCGCTTTACAACAGAAAGCCAACTATTTGGGGACCAACTATAAATTAGGGCATTTGAACACTGATGCCTCACCTGCCATGTCACAATGTGGGACAGGGTCTCAATTTGCGGTACGCCTGAAAAGTCTTGGAAATGCGGGACTATCGCACGCAAAGGGGGACTTCTGGTCACCCTAGTTACACTGGGTCACAAACACTTGTTCTGCGTTTGATTGTGCCATAGACTAGACTAGAGCCCTGGGGACCTGAGATGAAAGTGTTTGAGAACCATTGCCCTAGATGAGGTCTGATAGCAGTCATGTGTTCTGGCAGGAGAACAGTTACGTTTAGGGCTTCTTCACGGAACACAGCGAATCAGGCTGGAAACCAGTCTACCAGGGATCCCATGAGGGTGTCGGTTTTTTGGAACCAGTTGTTACTTATATTATTATTAACTAAACTTATTTTGAAATTGATTAATGACGTAAATATCATACAGAAACATCAATTAAGTACCAATCGCATTTGATGGAGATTTGTCAATTATTGTTATATTGCTTTCTTTTTGCCTAGTTATTACAAAGTTGGGCAAATTATGGCAATGGCAAAATATGTGTTTATGATAGATTCATTGCATGATTTCATCAGAATAATTAGACATTTCCAGTTTTAGTGATTAATTATGCTAATTACTCAATTAGTGACGAAACAGTGACTCATAACAATCAGAAATGGATTCAGCACATACAAATCATATAGAAACACATTTCCTCAAGAATGCCTATAGAAAAGCCCATTTTCTAAAGAGTTTTTTTCAATGTGGGAACCTGATTAGAGAGTGATACAATCTGAGTGATCAAATCTGGATGCTTCTCTTCAATCAGAGATACAATTCTTCGTTGCTTTTTTTGTAGGCGCTTCAGAGTGTTTTGCTGCTTACAATGAGCATGGTTATCACGGTTTAATTCACATTGACGTATGTACCTTCTAAGGTGCTTTGCGGTTCTCTTTAGTCTCCGCCTCTCTCCTCCTATTATCGTTCTCTCTGCTAGGACCCTTTTCCTCGTTTCTTTTTTCGTTGCAAGTTTCCTAGCCTGGGAAATGGATTTGAGGTCGCCCTTTGGCCGTGCAACGAATGAACCCGACAGAGGCCAGTGATTTGGCCTCTGATTCAGCCTGGGACTAGTGTTATTTTCGTTCTGGACTACTAGACCGGCCATTCGGGAGTTGTCCAAGATTTCCGTAGTATGCATAGACTCCTCAGTATTAATGACATGGAGGCAACGGCTTGATATTTGTCCAGTTTGGCCCTCAATCAGTGACAGATCTGGGTTGAAGTGTGGGAATGTTGCTTTCTTGATAGTAGAGACGGGTGCTTGCTGTCCAGCTAGGCCTTCATCTGGTTTCTTTAAAATTGTATTCTGCTCCACTCCTGCTGGCTTTTCTAAAATCTTTGGTTTGACCTTTGAATTGGTCACAGGGCCAGACTTTGCTCGAGCTATAGAATTTATAGCAAGGTTCAGCTCTTCTTTCCATCTCATTTGCTTATTTTTCAATTTCTCTTTAATCCTCTTTAGCTCCTGCTTTGTTTTCTTGTTCTCATTGACGTTTATGAGGTTATTACGAGGTAATGGCCATCCAGTTTGGCCCTTATTTAGATCTGTGTTGAAGTGCGAATGTCCAAGTGTAGTGTTGCAACCAGCAGGTGGATGTGGATGAGGGTAATCCTGGCCAAACAAGGCTCCAGTGTCAGGAGAGGGACATAAAGGAGTCATTGAATAATTACAAAAACCAGGGGGATAGGAGGAAGAATTATACATTGGAATTGCAGATGCAGCATCAGTATTGTATGTTGGAATTTCAGATGCAACATCAGAAATATATGTTGGAATTTCAGATGCAACATCAGAAATGTATATTGGAATTGTAGATGCAACACCAGAAATGTATGTTGGAATTGCAGATGCAGCATCAGTATTGTATGCTGGAATTGCAGATGCAGCATCAGTATTGTATGCTGGAATTGCAGAAGCACCATCATGAGAAATATATGCTGGAATTGCAGAAGCACCATCATGAGAAATATATGTTGGAATTGCAGATGCAGCATCAGTATTGTATGTTGGAATTGCAGAAGCACCATCAGGAAAGGAAACATGATAGTCTGGGTCCTCTGGAAAGGGATGCGGATCAGAAGAGCCACCTCTGAAACAAATTATATCACTTTCTCTATAACCACCTTGTTCTTTCTCTAGCTCTCTGCTTTTTTTGTCTAGAGTGTTGGTATTCAGAAGTTTGTGTTTGTTCTCTGCTATCCCTGAAGGTTTCACTGTAGGAATGATGGTAGTGAGAGACTCGGGACTAAAACTTTGGCAGTCAGACACAGAGGTTGATGGAGAGGAATGACTGTGATCAGTTTGTATGTGCTGCTCAGTTCTCTTGCTCTGCCCTGTACTGTCAAACCGCTTTTTGGTTTGACGCTTCCTGCCGTAGAGCCTCTCCTGTGTACGTTCTGCTAGTTTGCACAGGTCATCTGCATCCAGGCTCAAACCAATGGTCTTCAGAATGTTTTGCAGCTGTCCATGATGCTGCTCCAGTTTGGGTTTCTTCGCAACCACTGGGGGAGACCTGGATCCTAGACTAGGGTCAATTTGGCTACGGTCTCTATCATCATTCTGGGCATCATCATCAGGCTGGATTTTTCTTTTACATCCCTGATGGGAAATATCTTGATCAAGTAGCTCAGTCTTCCTCTCTTCACTGCAAGACCGACGGTCCACCTGCCCAGCTCTACATTGTAATCCTTGGCTGTCACTCTTGCACACACCTGACTTTTCCTTCACAACAGGGGTTTGACTATGCAGAAGCTCCTGACCAGTAGGAGGATGTTCATTGTCATCATTGACTATTTTAGTCAGCATCTCAATGTCCACCCCTTCGTTAAGTACACTGAGGAAGCGCTGGAATTCGTTGACAACCAAGTTATTTTCCACAATTGTGGTACTAGGGTTCTGGCAGAGAGAGTGTGGTTTACCAACAGGGTCAGGAACCTACCGAAGGGCACAAGAAAGACAACATCATTATCTGTTCACTTTCTGGAAACAAAAACAAATTTCACACACTATTTCACACCTTTAAATTAAATCTGTGATCATGCGACAATAATGAAGACCGTCTTTGTTTGTGTTTATAAGACCTGTTTCAATGTACAAAACACATACTGAAAGAATCACACCAACATCATTAGTTATATCATGACATGGTAACTAAATACACACTTTTACTGGATGAAGGCCTATATTAAGGTCAAACGTTGCCCTATTAAATATGTTTTGGGAGCTTTAAACCAGTGTGTGGATAAAAGTAGCATTACATGAATTTTAAAGATGGAGTGCCTGTGCCATGATTCATTTTTTTTTCTTTTTCATGTGTTTATGAAGTGACAGTACTTAATTAGACCCCTTGATATAGGCAAATCGGCATACTTAATGGAAAAAGAATCTTCCTTATTAATGATCATGTTTTAGGGTGGAAAAAAACATGGCACTACATCGTTAAAGAAATGTAACATGTGTATGCTGTATATTACATTAATATTTAACACATTTTCATAAAGTTGTAAGAGTGTTAAACAAAACTACAAACCTCCACATCCAATACACCAGAATTACAGCGTGTGTTCATCAAGGTTCTCACTGTGAGTTTTAGAGGATGGTCATCTTTGTTCAAGGTCAACGTATTAGTCTTCTCCACAGGCTTAGGTGATGAAAGGTGGTCAGATGGAGTGGAGACAGCCTGCACAGTTTAAAGAAAATGGTTCAGTAAAATTGAAAACACGTTGCATGTTGCTAACTCCTGGGGTAGTTCAAACATATGTTGTGTATGTGTACTACTAGTGTAGGACATGTATTAATCAAAGAAATAGCCACACATTCCTAAGTTGCTGACACTTAATAATCATCACTTATAGTTTTTCAGCTATGAAGCCTTATTCTGGGCAATGAAAGCTTAATATCCTTAAATGTCAGTAATTATGAGGTCTGTGCAGCTGTTTTGCTCATTAGGTGTGTATCCTTTCTGCCTAGACTGTCTGTGCCATCTGACTTTATGAGCAGTTCGGGTGGCCAAGTCATTGACTGTAACGTACTATGCATATCATGCAGAAGTGCCATTTATGCCTGACCTTGCTCTCCAGACGTGAGCAAGCTTATAGTATAT
Source organism: Benthosema glaciale (assembly GCA_900323375.1). Taxonomy (NCBI): domain Eukaryota; kingdom Metazoa; phylum Chordata; class Actinopteri; order Myctophiformes; family Myctophidae; genus Benthosema; species Benthosema glaciale. The sequence continues at coordinate 8,062 of OOFJ01109238.1, forward strand.
TACAACACAAGCAGTGTTCTTTTTTTAAATATTTTTTTTATAGCTTTTATGCTTTTAGTATAGACGGACAGAATGAGTAATTCTGAACCAGCGGAATTGGCTCTGGTCCCAGGTTTCCAGAAGGTGGCATACCGATTTCCTGTTCCAGTTCAGTGTTTCATATAGCTTCTTTTGATTGGCGCTGCAGCAGGGTATATATAGTATATTATACACAGAACTTGTTCTGTCTCCATAGATATATCAAATAAATCAAGCTACCACATACATACCTTTGCAAGAAACCGATCAGGCCACCTTTGCTGCAAAATAACATTCACCCTCTCTTTCAGTGGTCCATTGTTGTAGGCTGAAGACCATTTACTGCAGGAGAACCCTACATCGTTTCCTCCTGTACTTATAAAGGGTATATAGGGAGTATTTTTCACAGAACTGTCCACTTTGCTATGTGAGAGATCCTCTTCCCGATCTTCTTTAAACATCTGACATGAGGTTGTCTTTGCTTTTAGGGGCGGTCCAGCTGTTTTCATAGCATCTATAGTTTTCTTGTGGAGCATTTTCTTCTCAAGTTCTCTCTTCCTTGCCAACTCTTCATCTATCTTACTCAGTTCCTCTGGTTCACTTTCTGGGTCTGTGACACATTCTGGTGTGGTGAGGTTATTGGAATTCAGTCTGTAAAACCTATGTCCATCATGGGATGAAGGATTATGATGCTCCAAATCTGCATTAGTACCCTTCATGGTATGTGACCTTTTGTCGTTCACTGAATAACCACAATATGGGAAATTTTCGGCCTTTTCCCTGGAATCAGACCTCTGTCTTGGATCAAGGCTTTCCCATCGTCTCTGGTAAATGTATTGCCAGTCCATCATTATTCAGTTCCAGGTTCATATGTTGGTGGGGTCACTGCATAGTAAAAGACGGGAAGAACATGAGGTTCAGCAAATGTCCAATGAAAGTAACAGCACCTGCCTAGTGCCTATAGCAGCTGTTCGATTCAACAGCTTGTGTAAACAGTGTCTAAGTCCACAACCACTGATTTTAGGTAACATTACTAAACATGTATCAAGTTAATACGGCGATAATAAGAATATGAATAATTACACTAATAATGATTTGGTCCCTATACTCGAGTCGAGTGTAACAAATATCCTATTTGTTTAAGGGATTCTGCAAAGGAATACCCTCCGATCCCGAAACAAAGACACAGGAACAAGGGAGAGACACTGATTCTTTCTTAAAAGCATGAATTATATATGCTTTAATACAGTGATCAGTAGACCATTCTGGGAACCAAACTAATCAGCAAAACATGTAGTAAACAGTCTGTCTCGAGAAGACACGTCATACCGTTGCTGCCTGTAACAAACTCGTTTTCTCTAAGCCTTAGCACATAAATTATTTTACTTAGCACACAATTCAACATTGCTTTACTCATGCTTACTACAAACTTACATCAGGTCACATTACAGCGACAGACTGGTTACTAGTCCTAGACTAGTTATTACAATGACTTAAATGAAATGAGAGGAATATAATTTTATATATTTTATTCCTCCAATTATATATATTGTATTATATATATATATTTCGTTAAAACAATACGTTTTTTGGTTTATAAAGGTACAGGGAGAGAGAGTGACATGATTTACCTATTTTTAACCGTCCAGACGAGCCCCTCTAATCAACGAATCATCCATTTGATGTATCCATTTCACATCACTGCCACTGGTGTAAAACATTAACTGTTGCAATGCTTGCACATTAACAAAAAAACAAAAACAAAAAAAGGACAATGTACACGGAGGTTTAACAACGTGGCGTGAGTAAGAACTAATATTAGCAAACAAAGTTAGCCATAACACAACCATCCCTCTAGTCTATTCTTATTCTGCGGCGTTCAAATGATAGACCGCATAGGCGCAAGTAGGCCTACGTTGCCACCATCTGGGCGGAGTAGCAGCCAAAAACAAATCTCTCTGCCTTTCTCCAAGTAAAAACCCGCTCATATAAAAGTGCTCAAATTATATACAGAATATAAATATAATTACAGTACCAAATGTACCGTAACAGCATATTATTGTATTGTAGCATTAGCAAATTGCAACGCATACATTATGTTCATCACTTTAAAGTTTAATGATACAATAACGAAAAGGTGGCCCTGATTAATATGCTGGTTTAACCGTTAATTAATAGTTTATGAATACAGTGTAATTTTACCAGATCTTTATGGTAGATGTTAGATGTATATTATAACCTATACAATTGGAGTGGTTGTATTTTGCCCTGCTCTTTAATCGAGACATTTTAAAATGTGTCAAAGGTCATGTCTCCCCTATAGACACATGATCTGACACAAATTTTGACCTGATGGTCAAGGTTCAATCCCCAGAAGCAAGCAGGCTTTTATATTATAATTTAACCTTTGAACCCATTACATCTCCCGCTCACTCACACACGGATGCATATCATTGCGGTCAGGTGGAAACCTTTTGCCCAAAACATTTTCCCAATACCATTTCAAAAATATTTTAAATGCATTGAGCTTGTAGATCTACTATTTTCACTACAAGGGAAGGGTGTTAATTTACGAAAAACCAAAATGTTAAAATATGGAGATGCAAGGTTTCTGCCAGACAGGCAGCAAAACATGTACTACTAAACAGTTAATTTCCCTGGCAGAGTAAAGGGACTCAAGCCATGTAAAATCATTTTTGCTTTTATTACAAAACTGCCCTTTACAATCTTTCTATGAAATAATCAACCACTGGTATTGTATCAGTTTAAAGGGCCCAGTGATGACACTGATGAGAGCCCAACCCCCTTCCCACTGATAAGATTGTAATAGTTGGCTGGTGGCTCAAACCATATTATATGCCTAGTGAGCACGAGGACCCATGTTTGAATCTGACCCGTCTCATCTTGCTTGTCTCACATCTTCTTGCCCTTGGTTGGTTTCCTACACTGACTGACGACATAAAATGCAAAAAAAAGAAAAGGGTAATACGTCCCATGGTGCAAAGAAGATTTAAACCATACTCCCATATGAACTAAAGTCCACTCCCCACTTACAACGGGGCCATCATCAATAGGGTCAAGCCATGCCAATCCAAATAAATGTAATTAATTTGCAACCGGTTTGTTACAAATGTCAGATGATACTGTGTTGTGTTACATTAAAAAAGTGGGTAGATAGTAACATAACAGAAAACTTATCTCAGGTACTTGTATACGATTCAGGCACATATCTTAGTGGCGTTACAGCAAGCTGCCCCTCTTAATATGGATGTGGCATTGATGTACTGAACCCAGTGGCTTCTACACGTTTATCTAGGTCTCTAGGACCGGTGTTCAAGCACTTGTACTTACCAACTGTCAATGGAATCAAGACTAAACATAGACCTTCATACAATATATCTTAATAGTCAAATTCAATATTGTTGCCACATACCATTGTGGTTGTGGGCAACAGTTTGACGTGCACGCTG
>OOFJ01109239.1:0-11642 GCA_900323375.1 Benthosema glaciale
TTGTATACAACTATTTTATTCAGCTGTGCAAGAGACCTTTGATCTTACCTAGGAGAAAAGTTATTTTCCTTTTAGGAGAGGGCTTTTCAAATATGGTGAACCAGGCAGGGACCACCACCCTCCCACCCGGACTAAAACTCAACCTGTGGACCTGATTGAGTCTGTGTGTCCGTCCGTCTGTGGACAGCTAATCTCTGGCACCTTTGGCTTATTCGCACAGACACTCTGCACACACTCCCTGAATGCCAGAGCTGAACCTCTGCCCCAAAGTTTTCACATTGACCTCTTATAGAGCCACCAGGAGGCTGACATATGTAAAACACATTTTCTAATATTACTCCTTCAGATTTGATCCAAATTTCACGAAATTCGGTACACATGCTCTCCATAGTCATGTGATCGAGACGGGTTTGTTTGATTTCTCATGATTGGCTTTCATAGTTCGCAGGAGTTCTCCGTTTCAAACAAAATGGCGCAAAACATCACACACTATGCTGGTGTAGACCTGTGCCCACAGAACATTTTCTAGTTTTAAACAATTTTATACAAACCTACAGTATTCTAGGTTGTAAACAAGCTTCACAGTGACCTACAGTATTGTTCTATTGTAGACAAACTTCCCAGTGAGTTGTGTGTGTCTGAAAAACATCCTCCAGGCAGTCTGTAAGTTTACTTTTTCTGCAGTTTTTACATACCGGTAGGCCAGTAGTAGTATTCAGTATTCTAGTATTCTAGCGCAACCTCTCTCAGGCCAGGTGCAGTATTCAAACAACACATAGGGAAGGGTTGTGTTGTGTCATTTTCACATGTCCACCTCACAAAAGAACAATAAGATTTACTATAAATATATTATGTTCATCTTTAAGTTTGTAACCTAATAAATCAACAATTCTCTTTAATTTCTGTGTTGTATATCCTCGATCATTTTCAACTGGTTACTGTCTTTTCCTGGTGTCGCAGCTTATATGTAAATTGCCTGTTAAAATTTGTTTAAAAAAAACTTGAGGGCTGAGGCTCCACAGTGGGTGTAATCGTTTTTTCCCTCTTTTCTTGTTGCTCGGCCTCCCGTGCAAAGTGATTCAAGCCTTTCCAGGGGCATGTACCTGCTTGCCATATGCCAGACGTGGAGATACTGTCCCAGCGTGCCTTCTGAGGGCAGTCTGGCACTAATTTCTTTAAGAATAGATGGGAGATGGGGGGGGGGGATTCCAAATTGTCCCCATCCCCATACAAATAATTACTCAACAACAATGAAAGAAAGGGAGGAAGGGAAGACGAGAAAAGAGCTGTGGGGCCCAGACTTTGCCCCGCTGCCTGGTGAGGTCGGGGGCAGCTGGTTTAGACAAAAGGCTCGATGTATGTTGGATATTAGGAGGGCCCCGGTGCGCTGAGCTGGAACCACAGAGTTCTGAGCCGGCACACCTGATACTGCATATCAGTCTACTGCTCCATCTTGTTTCTGTTATCCCTCTCTGTCAGTCCTCTGCAACCTGCAGTAGTCTGCCCAAAGGTTTCTGTTATCCCTCTCTGTCAGTCCTCTGCAACCCTGCAGTAGTCTGCCCAAAGGTTTCTGTTATCCCTCTCTGTCAGTCCTCTGCAACCCTGCAGTAGTCTGCCAAAAGGTATCACAACTTCCTCCATTTCTCTTCAACCAGTAGTAACGGCTTGGCATTCTAGTAAACACTGCAAACTAAATTATTTCTGTTTTCAGGCAATCGATGGTGAGTTACTATGCGTGCAGTTTGTGAACAAACCTCTACATAGATAATTTATCAAGCAGCCAGTGCAAGATCGGCTGCTTGACAAATTGAAAAAGAAATCTTTATTGTATAAATCTTTCACCTACAGTTGTGTAGCCTGCTCTGCCTTAAAAAATACATCACCTTTGAAACTACTCCAGCCAAAAGAGACTATGCAGAGCAATGAACCCACCATGAACCACTGTGTGCATTTGTTTGGTTTAATCTTTCCCTGCCAGAAAGATGGGTTTTTGTTTCTTACATTGTTTGGTTACACTATTTCCAATTTCATAACCTTTACCCTGCTTTACCCCTGTTTGCCTGTTTGTGTATGCCCTGGCTGTTTGTGTATGCCCCAATTCTTCATGTGGGAGTGATGTGCCATGGACACCTGATCCTGCCACTCATTGTAGTGAGGCATTTGTCTGTGATCTGCATGACATCCACATGTCGCTCCCGCATTGTGGGAAGGAGATCAGACATGAAAACAAACACAAAAAAATCTACTTTACACAGTACCTGAGATAGTATATGATATATAGGTGTGTGAGCATCTCATGGCATTAGCAGATGTGCATCATACTGTATACTTAATACTTAATTATGGACATTAGTTAATGTGCTAGAAGCACTGGAAGCTGTTCATAAACCTGGTGGTTGCTGCTCTTGATACTGCGTAGGGCCCCTTGCCTGTCCGCGGTTGCTCAACAGTTTGTGACTTTGGGCTTGTCCTTGATGATGTCTCCCATTTGAGCTCCTTCTCGATGTGTACGCCAAGGCTGATGCATCTGCTGGCCTATGTGACCCCAGTCATCAACATATCCTTAATTAAATTCCATTTGTCTCACATTTGCCTCCAGAGAGGATGAAAAGTATTCAGGTTGAAAAGCCAATTAGTTGCTTTGTTTTGTTATAGATTAGCATGATATGTTATGGTAACAGCCAGATTGCCATGCAATTTGCTTTGCTAGCGCCACCAGCAGTTTATTTTGCTGCCGCCGCCTGTTTCCTACTGGAGTGCATTCTTGTTTTCCTCTGTAAATATTCTGTGGAATATATAAATAAAATGCCCATTTGTAATATTTATGTTTCTAGACTTGCATGTGTTTACTTTCATAGCATGTTGGGTAGCCTCTCCTGCTATAGTGGTCCAAGTGCATTTAGAGATTTCTGTTTTCCTCCCAACATGGCGGATATCAATCAATGGGCCCAGTCACAAGTCCTGTTTACTCTGGGACAGAAGGTGCACCATGTATGCTTTCCTTGGGCATAGAATAACATGGACTTAAGGTCAGGCTAACAGTCTTTTCTGTGCGTACTGTCATATTCTATACAGGACAATTTGAAGCTCATGGAGCGTGCGTGCGTGCGTGCGTGCGTGCGTGCGTGCGTGCGTTCGTGCTCGTCCAGCTGTGACTGTGGAAGACAGTAGTGTCAAGGACTTTTCTGGCTATTTCACATGAAAGAGCTACACCCTGTTTGAGTCACAGCACAAATTCGCTTGGTCTTGTTGGATATTTAATCTTGTGTGCACTACGTGTGTGCAATTTTGTTCAATTCGTGTTTAGTTTAAAAAGAAGAATGTATGAGTTTAGTATTAGTTGCAGTTCTGTCTTGTTTTATTATTTTTTTCTTGTTTTTTTTACTATTTGATGGTTGGTGGCTTTTCATCAGAGGCCAGATTTAAGAACTTTCAGAACATAATACGTATTACAAGAAAATGCAATACTTTGTTAATGTAGTCATGAAGACAACCCTGTCTTAATAAATGCAAGCTATTATTATTAGACACAGTTTTGTTTATTCAGGATTTTAGGCCATACATTAAATAATTACATACTTACAAAAGACCCATATAAGACACGAGGCAATTATGTAACTCAACATATAAATGCTATACAGTCACTGTTAGAGTTCTCATCGGGCCTGACATTTTGGGCCCGGTCCTAACTGATCAAGCCCGAGGCCCGGTACGGCCCGACTAATTAGCATAGATTTTAGGCCCGACCCGGCCCTAAAACATCGGGTCGGGCCTGGTCGGGTTTGGGCAGAGTTTGAGAACTCTAATCACTGTAGTTACAGGACAAGAGGCAGTTATAAACCATGTGTGGAGTAATTCCTAATTCTCCTTTGTACTTAGCTGAATGTCATCTCCAATGTTGTTTACCATTGAAATCTTTTATCCCCCCCCTCTCGCAGAGATGCCTTGAACCTGTTGAAGATGTCTCCAGTGCCCACAGCGGCCCCAGCCGTGGCCACCCCAGTCCCTGCTGCCCCAAGTCCTGTTCCCACCCCGACAGCTGCCCCACCACCCCCAGGAAGCAGACCCAACATACCCCCACTCTCAGTACCTGGGAAGCCAGGAGCACCGGTGAGCGATGAAGGCATCAAAGCCTCACCTAATACTTTATGTGAGGGTGTTGCACGCTCAAAATGCGATGCTCTTTGTACGTCCCTATGGCGCCACTGACCATGACACTGTTATGATACTGACCATGATTAGATTAGATTCAATTTATTGTCACTGCACAGAATATACATATACTTTGGCAATGAAATGAAGAGTGGCGTCTAGACAGAAGTGCAATACAGTAATGCAGCAACGAGAGAATATATACAGAAAAATGTACAATATGTACAGTAATATACAGAATAATAAATTAATAACAGTGCAAGCAATGCATGATGAAGATATATATGCATACAGTATACACACCCACTCACACATACCCACATGCCCTACATGCTAATATAAGCATTCAGATGGGTAGAGGCGGGATTGAGTGATGGAGCATGATACTGATTTATTACATTATGAACTTTTATTACATTATGAGTGAATATGTGGTTAGAAAAATCTGTTATGTTATGTGCAATGTCTTTTATTACATTATGAGCTGATTATTACATTATGGGGTTTTATTACATTATGAGGTTTTAATACATTATGAGGTTTTTTATTACATTGATTATGAGCCGTTATTACATTATGAGTTGCTACACTGCTCTTAACAAATTTAATTAATTTTTTCATAATCTAAAGAAATGACGTGGACCGTCCGGGGGTTAGTATGAGTGGGTTTATCTGAGGAGAACGAGGGAGACAAGGGCCTCCCTCAAGGATTCATACTGTTTCCATGCTATACTTTGCTGCTCCCAACCCCCACCTCTGACACAATATTTCTTTGCCTGAGGTGCATGGCAAAGCTAATATATTCTTGGTTCATTGCTGATATCTCTCTCTCTCCACATCCTTTGTCTCCCCACTAATCTGATAACCATATTAATTTAATATGATGATGAAGCTAATTAATTGTAAATGTATTCAGCTCTGGGACTCTTGCGTCTACTTGCTTAGGAGAGGTCAGGTCCTCATGGCAGTGTTGCCTTGTTGTGGATTGGTCCTTATGACTCACTGATTTGCACATGTCGGTATTCAAAGACAAGCGGAGCTTCTACAAAGATGCTTATGTATCATGCTCTCCACCTCTCCAGGGACAGAAAAAATAGGAGAAATACAAATACTGTAAAGATCTGCTCTACTTGAGGTGCTCAAGTTTGAAGTTTCCTTAGAGATACTGAATCACTCCTGCTGCTGTTACGTTTTCAATGCTCGGTCAAGCAGGTACGAGTTGCCAGACAGAAATATTTTTCAATGCCCTCTTGACTTCCTTGAGTAGTGCAGTGAGCTGAGCTTATTCCTTCAACATACTGACTGTTTTTCCACCATTTCCACATTTCACTGCTTCCATAGTCCCGTGAACTTTGCCATTGTGTATGATGACACTGTTCCATGCAGTGCGAAATGTAGCATTCTAGTTTGTGTTCAAACATGATTCCTTAAGCCTTGCAAGTCATTGTGTAGCTTCACATATTGATTTTGAGATTGATTATTTTTAAGACTGTGTACATTTAACCCCTCATACACTAATAGCTGTTCAGTTTGAGATATGGACTATCGATTCCAAACAGTAGATGCCATAAATAACCTACCATAAATCAATTCTAACCAATCATTACTTTGTAATGAGTGTGTCAGTTAGGATCCCCCCATCCGCTTACTAAGTGTGAGTGAAACATATATTCCATAAATTATGTTATTGATGGCAACTGAGCCATAACATGAGTGCGAGGTTCAGCTGACTAGACTACTCTCCTTTTACCAGCTACATTATGTGCATGTACATATTTAGGTATCTCTCTGATGTCCTCTGTTTCATGCCAGTAAATTGGCACACACACACAGTGTAGTGTTTTCTCTTGAGTTCCATGCAGACGTGCTCTAACAAAATGCCGGAAGAAAACACCCAATTATGTCCCTATTTCTCTTTATTTGGAGAACCGTGTAGAATGGACATAGCACACAGGCCCATAATAAATGCCATCAAAGTACGAGGCCTGACCTTTTTCGCCCATTAGCACCCACTTTGCTGGTTCCTGCTGCTGTGTGTCAAACTTCCAAACCCATCAACGGCGCTGCCGATAATCATTAACGTTACCATCGTCGCTATCTCCTCCTCCCCATCCTCATCATTTACTCTCCGTTCCTTCCCTTCTTAGGGTACTTTCACAGAGATTCCAGCCTCTAACATCCGCCGTGTGATCGCCCAAAGGCTGACCCAATCCAAAACCACCATCCCCCACGCCTACGCCTCTGTTGACTGCGACGTGGGGGCTGTCATGCAGCTCCGCAAGGATCTGGCAAAAGGTAAAAGAATCTTTGCTTGGTGGGAGTTTGTATGTACCGTACTGATTTTGTAAGGATGGATGCAGCACAATTTCAATGCATAAGGGATAAACATATACTGTACATACATTTACATTCACTTACAGTAAGTCAGTATTGAAGGTGCCATGAAAACAGAAAACGGGGGAGGGGCTACATTCTAATCGTGAATATGCCTAAAGGGTTTTATTTTTTTACAATACACACAGTATGTGTTCATGACCAATCTACGCCCTGTGGAAAAATCATTTCAAATTATCAAATTATGAAATGATTATAAATACGCAAACTCTGAGTTAATCTATGGCTTTCGGATCAGAGGACAACGGGAAAAAAACATGATAAAAATCCGATTTAGCATAGTATAGGATTTATTTTAAAAATATTTTAAAACAAGCAATTTTTTGATTTAATTTATTTATTTTTGGCTTTTTGCCTTTATTGATAGAATGACAGGAACAGGACTCGAACACGTGATGCGCTGTCACGCCAAAGCCTACAGTATATGTGGCATGCACCTGGACCACTTGGTCCAGCAGGCGCCCGAAAACAAGCTATATTCAACCGCCAATAACTCAAGAATGGAAAAATGCGGAAACACACTTTCTTCCCACAATGAATGCAGAGACTCTCCTCTTTCTTTTGAGATATTTGATATTTACATATGGAACAACATATTCTGTGGGTCTTTAGTAAAAGGCTGGCAGTGTGTGTGTAGACCGTTCTAGAGAATCTCTGACAGTTAATGAGTTAGAATGGCAGAATGGCAGCGTCTTTTTTTTTTTTTTTTTTTTAAGATTTGTTTTTGTCTTTTTGCCTTTTATTGATAGTTCTTAGTGAAGACAGACAGGAAAGTGGGAGAGAGAGAAGGGGAGACATGCAGAAAAGGTCATCATGAACGGGACTCGAACACGCAACACGATGTCAGGCCAAAGCCTATGTGGCATGCGCCTGGACCACTTGGCCAGCGGGCGCCCAACAAAAGCAATGTTGGTCAAGTCACGTGCCGTACGGCGCTCTATATTTGGTGGGAATTTATTCTCCAGGAAGGTGCAGATGTCATGGTTCTCACATGACTCATTCCACACACTAAGGAGAAAATAGTTTCACTCTAGGTACCGTATGGTACATGTCTTCTCAGCCAACGTAATCATTTAGCTGTGGTTCAGAGTGTGCCCAATGGATGCTCCATTCTGCACTGTCGATTACATCAGCACAGTGGGGATGGAATGTTGCCCGCTAAACGACAGTGACCGCTTCAGGGTTATGAAGTAGAAGCCGATGAGGTCGGATTTTTGGGTCAAATGCCGATCCGGATTTTTCGAGAGTCCTAGTCCGTGGATTCCCTATGTTTTGACTGAAAAATAAAGAAAACCACTTAGCCCTATTCACAAATCATGGGTTCACCGGGGGAAAAAGTCCTTGCGGTCTTGTTTCCATTCAGGTCCTGCCGTCCTGGGGTATTCAGTTCATAATCATGACAAAATAACAATAGTTCAAATCATCATAAAAAGGTTAAAAAAAAAGAGTGACGTAGTGAGCTCAACACCATAGTTTGCGTCCCATAACCGTGGTATTGCGGTAATGCCGTTATTCTCCCAGCCCTAGGAAGGAACCAACCCGGTTACAGTGTGAAGTGAAGTCTAGTTCAATTTCAATTCAATAAAATTTTATTTAAGTGTCAAATCACAACAAGTTGTCTCAAGACACTTTACACAGAGAAAAGAAGGAAACCGACAAAGATCCACCCAGATCAAGCAATATTGCAACAGAGGAAACGAAAAAAAAGTGAAGTCGAAGTGAAGTCTAGTGATTAACATGTTGCCAGTTAGTGTCTTCCTCATTTCTTTGGCTTTACGCTCTGGTACTTCCCCATTCTCACTTCACAGTTCCTTCCAGTTACAGTAAATACTGGACTAACCGCTCAGAAATCCACACCTGCTTGTGTAAGAGCCAAACGGATGTAGTGGCCGTTAGATGGGTATTTTTGGTGAAAGGGAATGGTATTGGCCTCAAAAATTCCCTACTGTATAATGACTGCGCAAAATAGGGACGCCAGATTGAAAGTGCTTAAATCAGAGGGCTCATGTATTACTCAAGAACAATATTTAATTAATCAATCTCATCTAATAGGTTTGCTATTGCTTATGATAACCTAATAAGCCTGTAACATTACAGCACCATCGTCAACAACACATGTAACATGCATTGCTTGTATGGTTAACGTGATATTTATCTGTGTTTAACCTGACTTACCTGATGTTTCAAACACTGTCACAATCATCTTTTCGAAAGTATTCAGCAAATGCCAAGTTAACTAACATAAGATAGCTGATGCTGAGCTAAACATGTTACTATATGCATACTATACATGTTAATATTAACTTTTACAAGTGACTGACTCCACTCTGCTATCCTGCATCCATTCACTTATCAATTTGGTGATTGTTGTGCAAAGTTTGTGTAACCAAACAATATGAAAAATGTCAGCGCTGCACAAGCAGGTGCTGTGCCTGGTGCACTGGCCACATTGACTTTGGTCCGCTTGCACTCCGAAACAATATCAACCTAAGGGAAAGACTATTCTGTAGGCTATTCGGTTTGTTTTTTGTTAACTACAGTAAGAAGGATAGCTGATGCCCAAACGACCGCTATTTTCCTAGGGTCCAAGACAGCAATATTATGACCACCATTTTTAAAGTGCAGACGTTGGCAGCTAAATAGTTTCATAGACAAATGGGGTGAATGTTGTACAGGGGTAGCAATACTTACTCCATGTATAGTGGAAGAGCCATGGCTCTGATTGCTTCGTTGACGGACGACCATTACAGGACCAAGTCCTACAGTATGTGTGTGCACAGCACGATCCTCAGTGTTCATTTATCCATTTCTAACTCTGAAAGTGTCTCAGAGTTATAGAGTTAAATCAGAGTTAAATTACACTGAGAATTTCACTGTGTGGTGAGGGATCGTCTGTCCGGTTGTTTTCGCTGTCCCTCTTTGTTTGGCAGCGGAGCGATTTTGTCACGGTTAGCTCGTTAATCACCCTGCTTCCAGCATTCATAACCTTCGGGCTCTACTGGACACTGGTAGAGGCCGGGTGACGGTGCCCTGACAGACTGGTAGAGGCCGGGTGACGGTGCCCTGACAGACTGGTAGAGGCCGGGTGACGGTGCCCTGACAGACTGGTAGAGGCCGGGTGACGGTGCCCTGACAGACTGGTAGAGGCCGGGTGACGGTGCCCTGACAGAGGTGCTTGCAGAGGTCTGGCATGGAGGGTGAGGGACATGGAGACAGTAGCTGTGTTCTCGTGGTTAGCTGTGGAAAAGTGGAAGTATGATGTTATTATATCCAACAACGAAAAATCTTCATAACTCCATCCCGAGTCCACCACAGCTTATTTTTATCATTTGAAAATGTATTTGTTTGTTTATTATTTTGTAGATGTCTGTCATTCGTAATGACTCTCCACAGTGTTTGAGCAGTTTTGCTCTTCCGGAAGTTTTGCAAGACGAAATTCACCCTTTAATGTGTTGAAAACCGCTTAAGTAAAACTAGAAAATGTGTTCTTTTGAGCCTGATTTACACATCTGATTGTAAAATAAACTTTCTAGACCCTAGAACCCAGTAAGAAACTGTTTGAGTTGTGCTCACTTCGCATCCTCTTGGATTTATAGCCATTAGGGATGCACGAAAGGGAAATTCTTGGCCGAAACCGAATATTGGAAATATTTGGCCGAATACCGAATACATATGATAAAAAAAATTTGGCCAATTCAGGCCAAAACCGAATAGGCAGAAAAGACATTTTTTGTCCCTTTCTGACGAATATTCGGTGCATCACTAATATCCATTCTAATATGTCCTACCAACCAATTTACCACAATTTCAAATATTATAGTGAATATTAGTGATGCTCTTCAAAGTAGTGAGCTTCTTTCCTTTATAAGAAACCTTTCTCAATGATTCACTAGGGAAATGAGGTTCAAAGCAAACCTCAATGGAATCTATTCATCATGCTCTGATGAAGGCTCAAGGCTAAAACATGTTTGCTCTCTGTTTTGACAAAACAATTTTAAAAAAATGTAGATTTCTGAGGTTAAATCTTTCATTTTTAACTTTTAAAGTCTCACTATTTACACTATTTACAAGTGCGTTTTTGATAGTATTGACTGTAGCTGAGTAAGCACCTTTCCAAAAGTAGTTGAGAACAATTCTTCATAACAATGGCTTACTGTAAGTGGAGACTAGAATTACACATTTTATAATGTTCTAATTTTTCCCACACACATACAGTAACAACAAGACTACTTGCGGTTTCAGTGGAGTGGTGTGGTGTGAGTGGGCGGGCAGTATTGAGGGCTGGCTGGCATAGACGTTGCACGGTATGACTAGAGCTAAAGCAGCTGCACTATAGCCATTGGCAATCATGTGATACTTTGGCAATCATGAGTGTTTTTCCTATACATTGTACTACAGATTTGTAGTACAATACCGTATAAACCCGCAGCCAAAATAGCCAATGTACAAGCTCACAATGCAACGCACGGTTGTGATCGGCTATTTTCGGCAAAGAGATTTACTTTAGAGGGAAAATAGAGCGGTCCAATAACAGCCCTGGGGGACCCAGGTCTTTCTTTCTGAAATGTAATAGGAGAAGAGACTAACGTATAAATGTAATTAAATGAGAACCGCATCTCTATAAACCAAAAAATATCTATAAAGCCGCAAATCCCCATATATGGAGAGCCATATGGACCAATATTGGGTTAGTACCCATTATTGGAGTCCAGTGTATAATGTCAGTAGAAGTACTGAGATATCTTATTGATGACATCAGGGTACGCACTACGCAGGCATCGCACTTGTTTTGAAAAAAAGTTGTGGGAACAAGACGGTGTAACTAATGCCTAAAACATTGAATGTTTCACCAGTTTCGATTGAAACGGGCATCAACCCTCAGGGGGGCCTCCAAGCTCCGACTGACCGTCAAGCGTCAGGCATGAGTCAACCCCCCCACCACGCTCGTCCCGCTCTCTTTCTGTTAAGTTACACTTATTTCCTGTTAATAACCTACAGGGTAAAATGTGCGGCATTGGGAGGAGGTAAAGGGTGAGACACTTTATTGTGAAGGGATCGACAGGATGAGGAGAGGTGTTGTTGCTGCGCAATTGTCA
>OOFJ01109241.1:0-19039 GCA_900323375.1 Benthosema glaciale
CCACTCACCCCTACTCCTTGTCTTCCTCCCCTTTTCGTCCTTAACCCACTCCCAAGCCCGAGCTACCTCTTATTTCATTTCCACCCCCTTGACCATGTTGCCATGTGTCCGCTGGCTCCAGCCTCTCCTCGTCTTACTGTCCTCCGTCTTGCGGACCAGGGGAGAAAACTGCCCAACTAACTGCCTCTGCCCGGACCCTCACACCGTGGACTGCAGCGGCCGCGGACTGACCCGTCTTCCCGAGGAGATCCCCCTGGACGTGCGCAGGCTTCTGCTGGCCGACAACTGGATCCCCCGCATCCCCGCCGACTTCCTGGTTCTGTACAGTGACCTGGTGTACCTGGACCTGCGGAACAACTCCCTGGCGCACATCGAGCCGGGGACCCTCAGCACCTCCTCCAGACTGGTCTTCCTGGACCTGGGCAGCAACAACCTGACCGAGATCCCCGAGGGGACCTTCGGGGAGTCCCGCAGCCTGATCAAACTGCGTCTGGGCAACAACCCTTATCTGAGCATGGTCAGCGAGGACGCCTTCCAGGGTCTCACCTCCCTGAGAGAACTCGAGCTGGAGAGAAATGCACTGTCCACCCTAAAGGTGAGGGCGCTGAGCTCGCTGCCCTCCCTGAGGGTGGTCAGACTAGAGGGCAACCCTTGGGTGTGCAACTGCAACTTTGCCAACCTGTTCGTGTGGCTGATGGAAAACACTCAAAAGCTCCCTAATGGTAAGTCATGAGTAAACTATAACCTTGCCAGGGTAAACCGTTTGCTTGACCTAAAAATAAACAAATGAATAAAAGTCTGTCCCCAGCATACATTCGGATTATCTATAAAGCCTCTGCCATCGCTCTGTTTCTATTTATGTTGTCCCTGTAGGAGAGGGAACCCCCTCCCATCCCCCTCCCCCTTGTTCTAATTCAGTCTCTCTCTTCTTCCACCCCCGGAGCCCATGGTGTGTGAGAGACAGTAATAGAGACTGTGATATTTTGCCTGGAGCGGAGAAGCCTGCCCCACGGCAAAGCTTCTGAATAAATAAAAAGAATAAAAAATAAAAAATAAAGTGTCATCTCAAAACCAATGTTGACAGGAACTCATGTTGAGAATGTTGCTTTTGCTCACGATTTAACCGTTTCCATGGCTGCAAATCCTACAGTGCCATCAACAACTAACCATGTATCTGAGTCTCCTCGCACCACCTCCTCGGTTTATTGTCCTTGAACAGTTCAGTTCATTTGACAGTTGCTGTTTTAAACAGTGTAGCACTGCGTTTCTGTCAAAGCCTTAATTTGTCCAAATTGCCCGAAAACCAAGGCAGCATCATTTTTTGTTTTGTAGCATGGGCTGGATCAGTGAAAATTCCAGTTCAAAACTGGGTTCTCTAACCCTAGCTAAAGCTATGCTTTAGCTCTACTAATCAGTAATAATCTAATTTCTGAGCATCGTATTCTGTGATCCGTTGGTTCTTCATGTCGTAACCCATGTCAGGTCTATTGTGATTCACCCTGGAAGGGCGAGTTAGGTAACAGGGTGGGAGTGTCAGTGTCTATTCGTAAGCACGTGTGAGTACGTGTGTGTGTGTTTTGAAGAGAAGCCCCCCATGTGTCCATGCAAGCATGCAATTTGTGTGTGTGTGTGTTTGTGCGTGCATGCGTGTGTGTGCACTGAGCGTGTGTGTGCCATGTGCCTGTGCACAGATGTACACGCATGTGTTAGTGCGTGTGCGTGCGTGCGTGCAAGCTGTTTGTACATGCAAGCTTAGTGTGTGTGCAGTAAGCCTCATTTCTCACACACTTTTCTCTCTCTCAGTGTATGGATGGAAATCTGGAGTACAACAGAAGAAAAAGGAGATGAGCGTGTTTTTTGTGGGAGAGTTATACACTGGGTACAATAAGCGTACATCGAGACGATATCAATATTCAAAGCTAGTGTGCTCACAATTGTGGGGAGACCATATTTTGAGACTGTCCCTCTCAGTGTTCATTCTTGACAATGGAGACAATGGAAGCCCTCTAAACTAACATCATTAACATTCTCTGACTCTGAGATAATACTTTTTACATCATGTACATTTGTGTGGGTATACGGGGAAGAGGGAACCAAGATGCTGTTTCCTCAAGGTCAGCATTTCGTATGTTATTGATAGACCTGAAAGAATACAAAGGGCACAACAGAGTATAGCAAGCACAAGGCACTATATTCGAGAGCCACGGCAGCAGACATGCATAATAAAACTGACAGTGAAGCCAGGCCAATACTCCAGATTTGTGTTGTATTCGTATGAGATGCTACAGTATATCAAAGAAATTGAATTGGCATGAGGTTCCTAAAATGAATCTCTCAGAGTGTTGTGAAATCTATCCCTGCTCATATGTATTATGCTGATGTTTAAAACAAGGATTTGATGACCACATCATATAAAAGTATAGTTTAGTTGATGAAGATATCCATAGTGTTCACATCTATCGCTTTCACTGTACCAAGGTTGTTCTGTGGCTGAAGTAATGTACTGTAACGTATCCTGGGTCACACTATACCAACATAAGGAGAAGAACAGCATTGTCACAGACAAACATGCAACCATCCTCTGTTATCTTCTGTTATAGAGGGTATGCGCATGCATAAAGTGGATGGGAAATTGAGTTTTAAAGTGACTCGGCAAAGTGAGTTTAATGTCGTTTATCATCGTTTAATGCAATCAGATAGGACTTCTGTTTGGATGTATGGGCTATCAAGGCCAGAAAAGTAGTTTTTTGTCACTCAGTAGGCGTTCCTGCATATGTCACGTGCATAGCCTCTATTGTTCTTTTCTCTGTTAAAGCCTAGACAAGTTCTAGCAAAAGAAGTCAGAGATTAGGTAAAACTGAGACAATTCATTTCACTGACGAGATGAAATGAGGCAAAGTTTTACAACCTCTAAACAACTCGATCATTGTTCATGTTTTCATTCTGATAGATGCAGATACAGTAGATTGTAAAATGGCTTTTCATAGACGGCAACATTCAAACTTAAAATGAAAAGGAAAAAAATACAAATTTAATTCCCACATTCCAACAAAGTACCAAAGTACATCTGTGGGCCTTGCTGTGCCCTGCTATTGAGACGTTATTCGGCTCCTCTCTAGTGTCATCCTGCATTCAGTGTGAAAATAAGGTTCAGGACAAACGGAAGAAGTTGATAAACTGGCGGCAAGAACACCTTAATTCCCACAAGTAAGAGACAGCAAACACATTCATCATGAGTTCCTGGCGTTGTCTGCTGCAGGGTGTAATGAATTGCATTAGCAGCACTGGCCAACCACACATCATCACCTACAATGAAGCCAAAGGAGGATGCAGCCAAGACCTTGGCATGTCTGCCAACTGGGCCCACTATCTATGTTAATAATGTACATCCCAGCATGCATCGAGCCTATATGTGCTTCTTACGTGCAGTCCTTATTTTCTCATCAGTGACTGTTTGTTTTATGTCCCCCATGCAGACCACTAGGCTAGAGGCAAAAACAAGATGCTTCCGATGCTCCTGAAGCGGAGGCACGTTATGTACAAATCATGCACACAATTAAATATTAAGGTGGTGCATGCAGCATGACGGGCGTCACCGGGGCGGGGCCCGCATCATACTGGTTTCTTAACCCATTAAGAGCTTTTTTTTATTTTATTTTTATTTGGCGACTTATCTATAGTTTCCTTCTGAGATCATTTACATCATGGGGTCTGAACCGGTGGTCTGTGGAATGTTAACTATCAACATTGGCCATCATCAAGTGTTTAAAAAGTGCTTTATTTATAAAACACAATACACAACTAAGTTGAACCAACCAAATGTAGCCAAGTTGTTAAAAACTGCTTGAACAAAAGCCAGATGTAGACCATTTGACAGTGCAGTGCAGAAACATAATTGCCTTGATGCATATTGGTAAAACAAAGGAAATACAGCTAGTGCCCTTATAGTAAGTCAACAGTCTGGAGTCATTTATCTCCAAAAGCCCTCGAATATGGAGTATTGCGATTATGGTAAGCTCACATGCTACATTTTTCCACATATCTTTGATTTGCAGGATGTGAGACTGTCCGTGAGATGTGGGACGGGTGGTCAGCCCACCCGATACAATAGTGGTGGTCCCCAGGTTGCTCTTAGTCAAGACGGTGGTCCCTGGGTCAAAATCAGTTGAAAACCCCTGATTTACATCATCTGCGTTGTTTGAGCCACTGCAACCATAGATCGCATTTACTATGAATCTCCCGTCCATCAGTTAGTCACCCATGCCTCCATATATGGTCACACCGAGTCACAACATTCATATTATGGGCATGCCTGTTGACATCACGCATTCCATATATGGCCATGCCTTGTGACATCGCTAGACACACACATCAGTAAGCAGGAACTGGGGATGGCAATGAAAGACCGGGAAGTCTGGCGTGGCATTGTGAAACCCATTGTCTCGACCGCGGTCGAAAAACGATGATAACATCACACCTCCATATATGGTCATGCCTCATGACATCACGCCTCATGACATCACGCCTCGTGACACATCACGACGCCACCATATACGGCCATCTCCATATATGAAGATCACGACACTGACCTCATCTAACCCTTAATAACCAGCATGGAGAAGACTGATCTGCATATATGGAGCCGGCCAGCAACTCTACATCTGACCTCAAACCCTTAGATCTCCATTATATGGAGCTGACCTGTTCTGACATTCCATATGTTGATCCTTCCCCACACGTCTTCCTGTTCTGACATTCCATATGTTGATCCTTCCCCACACGTCTTCCTGTTCTGACATTCCATATGTTGATCCTTCCCCACCCGTCTTCCTGTTCTGACATTCCATATGTTGATCCTTCCCCACCCGTCTTTCTGTTCTGACATTCCATATGTTGATCTGACCTCATCAAACCCTGTACATTCAAGACATGCTCCATAACTATCCAGTAGATAATTAATTCCATACTGTATGTTGATCTGACCGCCCATTCCAAAGCGTGTCAGCGCTCACCCAGCAGGCTGCCGTATGGCGTCTCTCAGGCGGATGCGTGGGATGTACTGGTTATACTTATGTTATGTTTCACCAAATGCTCACCTCAGAATAAGGACACTAAGCCCAAGTTTCATGTGGTTAAGCCTGATTTATACTCTATTGTATGATTGTCACACGGTGAAAATATCCAATTTACAGCACTGGAGTACACTGGAGTATTATAAGCGTTACTAGCCCTGTGAGTTTTTGTCAAATAGTCACTGCAGATCCTGCTCCAAGCAGCGGTGGTGGGGGTAGGTGGGGTGGGGTATTCGGGTTCACGCACACACAGACATCATATCGGCAGACCTGATTAACGTAATGACCGATGGCTGGGAGGGGAAAAATGTAATGTTCTGTGGAGTGATGCATTGGAAGCGGTTACACAACAACAGATGTGAACTCATTAGGGATATGAAACTGATTTGATAAGCTTCTCAGTATGCATTAACACTCACACTCATCATCCATGTGGCCTGCATGGCTCTCTGTGTTATATTATGATAATCTGTATTGAGTACTGCTACGAAAAGATAGCCAATAAATCCCTGCAACTCTCAATTGATAATACATTCACAAATAAGTAGATTTAAAAGGAAATAGTGAAAACGTTATCACCTTGAGGGATCTATTCTGTATATGCTGTATTGAATAATGTACCAGGTGCACAGTACACACGGTATACCCAATTCCCTTTCCATTTTACACTTTGTGATTTCCCCTGCGATGGAGTCCAGGGAAGAGCAAACGTTTGTGTTTTCATAACTTTGATTACTGTACAGGCCAGTGTGCTGAGTGGGTGGTTTGAATAATGAACAAGAAAAATATGTTCTTAAATTGAATTTGATCTCTCACTGCTGTTTCAATTGATTATGTGACGTGATATAATTACCAACACCTTGAGTTGGGTTTGATTTTCAGAGTAACATCTGGTGATGAAAATGCAGCAGGCAATGCTGCATAAAGATCACAAGATAAAGGATTAACATGTTAAATGAAACACTGTCTGACACAACACACGCACGCACGCACGCACGCACGCACAAACTCCTGTCATATGTTGCTCAACCTGACAATGAGCATGTTCAACCAAACAGAGTAATCAGACTCTTATCAATGTTTAGACCTAGGCTATTAGATGCTATTCACACATGTTTCTTTTTTGACATCTTCATCCAGCCAATCAGGAGCGTGTATGTTTCTCGCTGCATGTAAACATGATCTGCGGCTTTTGGTTATGGGTGAACAAAGGCCATGAATAATTCACAGCGACACAGTTAAGTACACCACATTGGGGAGGGTAATCGGAGCCAGAGCTGCCCCTTGGGGTAAGGCAGGCCGACTCCCATGGGAGACTATATTATGGTCTGGGGGGCCTGACATAACGCTACTTTCATCAATGCCATAGTCATCGTCACATGCACAAGTTCACAGTGTACAGAAGACCAGTTCGTGTGACGAGGTCAACGTCAGAATTTTCTTTCACAGACTATTGAGTTGCTCCCTGGCGACCGGCTAGTCTACTGTGCCGCATGAGCACCCTCTGAAAGTATGATGCCATGGCCCTAGCTGTGCTGTGTGTGTGTAGCACACATGATATGGCATTCGCCCTGCATTACTCGCTATCTTTGCCGCCCACAGGCATGTGAAAGCGAAAAATATTGTTTCCAATTTTATGAGCTGGAGGCTTCTTTTACCCATGGCCTCATTCTAATGTTTATTTAAAGTCTGGAGGTGAGAGCCGGGTGTTGACAGAATTACAGTGCACGATGGTATGAGGAGCCGATGCATTTATAGTGCTTGGAAAAACACTCTGCCCATGTGAGATATCGTTCCACCGGTGCTGTGTGACCCTGTAGAAGACAGAATGTGTTTGCCCTCTTTGTTTTTTGGAAACTAATTAGTGCATCAAGCTTGAGGTAATATTATGAATACATTCATTCAGTACATTATTAGCTAGACACGATGGGGGCATGGTTTGCAAACTTCGTCGACTGTAGAGGATAGGGGTCTATACTAGGCTCCCTCTTATTTTCCCTATACACCCAATATATTCACTGAAAATAGCCAATCTAAACTGTAACAACACAAGGCATTATTACAGTAGCCTAATTTGTAAACTGATCAATTCTTCTGAATGTTCACTCCAGAATAGAGATGTTATGGGGCTTGTGTGGTTCGTGTTTGCCTCGATCTCTCTCCAGCTTTCACTCTCTCACACTTATCCCTCTCCCAATTAGCAAGTGCTGTTTCCACGCCTTCCCTAGACTCTACTTCTGTGACTACGACTGAATAATTCCCCATCTCTCTATGTAATTATCTCTGTCTCATTCTGTTTCTTTCTGTCTAGTGCATAGCACAGGCCTTGAGAGGCACAACCGTCCCATGAAGCGTCGTGAGTTGGGGAGTGTTTTGACTTTATGAGTAACTGACACCAGCCTGCCGCTGTATTCTTTGACAGATTGTGAGACAGTGGCCCACACCAAAAGTGTACTGTGTATAAGATTGTGCCTGTGAGTCTGTGAGTCTGACGTGAGCATAAACATGAGTGCCAAGTTGTTTCCAATGTGCAGCCTGTGGAAGTAAGATGGTCGGTGATGAGGGCTGCTCTTGATAATCTGTGCTGAGATCAATCAGCATCGGGCAGGATGCCGTTATTGGGAAGAAGGAGATCGAGACAAGGCTCCGATATCAGTCACAGCCAGGTAGATCAATCTGGCTGGAGACAGCGGTGTGTGCCACTGGTGGATAGCCTGTCCCCCAGGTTGGCAGTAGTCCTAAACGTAATCCATCAACTGTCTACACCGGGGCTGTAACCTAGACTGTGTGCGGGTGGGTCGACATAGCACCTGATAGTGCAGGGCCTTGATTTGCTGGAGTAGCTATATGATATTCTAGAATCACACTCTGTAATCTCAGTAATTTGTAACTCAAACCTGTGAGGTTCCATGAGGCAGGTGTAACTAGTTAAGTTGCTAGCAATGCCCGTTAGCATCACAAAGTTATTAATATCTAATGTTGACAGCGAAGACAGACAAATATGTTGACATGTGAGACATTATGGCAGGACCATTATAAAACACAATATTGGTATTAATGTTTAGGTATATGGATTGGAATGTTTAAAGATTTGTACACAGCAACTATAGAGCACCGCAGTCCCGCCCCCTTCATGACGACGCCTGGCCCAGGAAAAAAGTCCCAATGCATTTTTCCCATAGACATTTCAAAAAGTATTTATTTAAAGACATTTTAAGCGTCGTACAAAGCCAACTCGGGTCGTGACAAATCATGACAACAAACACAATATTTTTGGACCCAACAAATAATTACAAAGAAGAAAAACAACAAAAAAGTGTTGTAACCTGACGTTTTTTCTTCTTTCTAATTATTTGTTAGGCCCAAAGAATTGTGTTTTTTGTCATGACCCGAGTTGGCTTGGTCCAATAAATACGTCTTCATATAAATCCTTTTTGAAAAGTCTATGAGAAAAATTAATGGGGAATTCACTTGCTGGGCCACTCGTCGGGGGGCGGGACTGCTGCGGTGCTCTATATAGCCTTGCTTCTTCCATATTATATTGTTGAACTATTTATTCATCATGCATATTTCACTTGATGTATTGGTATTGCTGCAAAGACAAGGTAGCCTACTTTGGAAATGTACCTGTAAATGGCTCAGCCCTGTGGAGAGTGGAGTTATAGTCGTCTTGTCCTCATGCAGTGCAGGTGAAGTGGCATTTTAAGGTCCTCCTGATACACCAAGCCGACGTCAGCTGAAAAGCCATCCTTGAGTGCATGGCCGACAATCAACAATAGTTTTTGGCAGTGCTGCATGTGCACGGTGCCATTGGCGGCAGTCGCCGTTCACCCGACTGAACATGGCGCATGCAGAAGGTCGTCGATTAGGGAGATCCCATTTGGCTGTTCAGCCTGAGCAAATCAAAACAAAACATGAGAAGTGAGTATCAATAAGCACACCAGAGTGGCAAAAAAAGGCTGTTTTTGTACTGCAGTGATTAACCCCATCCAAGCATATTATGAGAACAATTATATGAAGTAAAAGTGATTAATTAGAGAATCACTCAAACAGTGAGTTAATCAGTTGTTGTTATAAGCACTTTAATCTGCATTCAAACATTCACAGCTAGTTTCAACGCAATGGTGGATAGATTCATATACAACTGCACCTAATATGACAGATTTAATTGAAATTAAAATGAATTATCAATTATGAAGCTGTAGTTCTTCTGAAATTACATAACCATATAATCTATGGCTTCAATTATTTAATAACCAGCATGATAACGTAACGGTGATATTTGTTGCCAAGCCTCTTCCCTCTCTTCTGCTGCAAACTTGTAGAGCATTACATAATCCTGTGTCCTCTTGTGACTTTGTGTTTTGATTGCTGGTATTAAAAACATCAAGTTAGATCAGATTTGACAGGAACAGCTTCCTGTCAAAGTCGGGGTGACTGAATACAGCATTTTTCATAATATGAATGAATAATATTAACATCCACCGACGAGAACAGATAACATATAACTCAAGTGCTAGCTGGTCATCAGCTAGCTGCAGTGTTTGCAATGTGTTCCAGTGCAACTCTTACAGGAAGCAGGTGACACAAATGATCTGATCAGTTGGCGAATGGGCTTGGTGAGTCAGGGCCTTTGGACACTGACTTGGAGGTGGTTGGCCAGATTGCCAGGCTGCTCAAGTCTGCTGTCTACACATCTGCTTTGTTTTCAATAATATTTGTATTTCAATGAATAAAGGATTCAAATTCAGACTAGACCATAATAAGACAAACATAAGTATCATTGGAATGTAATACACAGGTGGGTTTAGCCTGGACACCAGACAAGCAAAATGCCTGGCATTTCGGGGACTGCCCATAACTCAAGACATCCCATTAGTCCAACTACGTATAGCTTCGAGTTCAGTTAGGGTAAGGGATAGTGTTAGTAATGCGCAAGTCGCCACCGAATCACACTGCAGGAATGACTCTGTGGTCTCTCTTGTATACTGTAATTCTGGGGCTTGATGTAGAAGAGTAGCTGTGCTGGCAAAGGCTACAAATTCTGTTGCTGTGAATAGCATATGAAAGTTGCAACTCAGCAAGTCTAAACCTCTCTTCATTTATAAGTAAAGAGCCTAAAATCCGCTCACAAACAGGGTTGAATTGTGCTTGAATTTTTGAAATAAATATTTTTCTCTCTCCAAAATGTCCCTAAAGGAGCATTACAGTATACTTTGTTCTGTGTGTCCTTATTTAGTATTCCATATCCTATGAATATGCATATTGGATTCATTGGGTAGCCTAATCCAAACACCCAAACAGAAACATCAAACAAACAGGACGAAAACATAAAGTATAAGTCACTACCTCATTCATGGCGTCATCCCTATGTTATATCAAAAAGAAAAGTACGCACATCTCTAAAACAAAAGTACAGGTGCTGCTGAACCAAAAAGAAATACATACAAGAGAAAGAAGTAGAGGTCCGCACACTGCGTAGTAGCTCCCAGGTGTTTATTTATGATGACTATCCCTATCATGTCATCCCTATGTTCCCCAGGTGCTACTGTATGCTCCCCACTTACCTTATAGGTTTAGGTTAGTGCATGTCTGAAGACCAGGTTTTATTGTAAAACAATAGATTATATTATACTATATTTGGAGAAATTCAATGTTCATGTGTAAGCCTCAAAAACACATTAACTAAACAAAAAAATATTTTGGGGGGAGTGGGTCTTTAAAGAAATAAAATAAAATCAAAGACAGAAAGTACCGGTATGTAATAGTAACGTTACTGTACATGAAAGGAAAACAACTGAGAATGGGAATACATTTTACAATACACAGTAAACACTTTAACACAATGTAGTTTAACCACACTTTGACAGTCAGAGGCACCCCTGAAAGACAAAACAGACAGGACGTACGCTCTGCTAAACAAGTGTATCACATGTTAGAATGCCCACTTTCACGTGTTGAACAAGACCCCGTTCTCCTGTCCCACTTTTATCATTATTACCATAACTCCGACAGGGGTCACATGTTCTCACAGCAAACTCTATAGTCTCCTATCTCATTAATCAAGCCTTTGGGACAAGACAAACCCAAACAGAACCATCTCAGAGGCAAAGGCTAAGTCTCGGAGGTGATGAGTTACTTCGCCACATGCAATGAGATCACTGTGAATATAAATAGTGTCCATTCATCTTCGGCAACAAGCAGATGCTGACAGGGCTCTCCAAGCTATGCATTGAATCTTTCAAGAAGTTTAGTTTTCAACTTTGCACTCCTTGGGGGAAACTGAAGTTATTTTGGTAATGCTGTACTAATGCTTGTATAGTACAGTTTGCATCGTGTATAGCGCTTAGGGCTGCACATTAAGGACAACATTTCACATCTATATCGATATGTTGAGGATATATCGATCTATCGCGATACCATTGCCATTTTGCGATACTGATTATTTTTGCACGTGTTCATACCTCGATAATGATACGATAAAGATATATTGTGCAGCCGCATTGCTCTACATTTTCATTATGTAGGCAAATGTATGTATGTTAAAAAACGGTTGTATACTGTAATATACTATACTGTATTTGTCGTATTGTTGTCTTAGGGCTTTATAATATTGTAAGTGGGAATAACTTTAACTTGATGGTCTTTAAATGCAATATCATAGGCTACATAATTAAACACAATAAACAGTGTGTTCTAATGTGTAGTTTCAGAATTTCATCTGTTCTGTGTTATTACGTTTAGGCCTACAGTCACATTTCCTGTTGCAAATTATAAAGGGAAATCGTTTAGATGCTGCATTTGTTATTTGAGATCATAATATTGCTAACCTGTCCAATACCGTTGCTTTTCAAAGAAGATCCTGTTTGCTCTATTGGATCGATGTAGTCGACCATAGAAAGAAACACTTTTAACCTGGTGTACATATTTTAAGCATGTTATTATACAGTAGATGAAAACCTTCCAAAATGGTGAAAATAGCATCTACAGGCTTATAGACAAGTTGAGCAGCCTGTTGTGTGTGAACCGCTGGGCGGCAGTGGCTCAGGGGTAGCCTCGCGTTGCGAGACTAATATCTGTGCTTTGCAGTGCAGGCAAATTAGGTCTGGCCCCGCCAGGCTAGCTCAGGGGTAGAGTGGCTGGATTGCCAGTTCGAACCCGGTCTCCCCAGAGTTGTTCAGTGTCCTTGAGCAAAACACTGAACCCCTAATTGCTCCTGATGTGCTGGTTGGTGCCAGCTTGGATGGTTTCCACTACCATTGGTGTATGTGTGAATGGGTGAATGTGATGCACAATCTATCTAAAGCGCATTGGATAAAGGCGCTATATAGGTGCATCATTTACCATTTGTAGATCAGCTATTTTTTGGCTACTTTTGTGCGACACGTACATTTCTCCAATTTTACAGCATAAAATAGGAGATGGAGGAGACATACAGTACAGTAGAATGTTTCTACTCTATGTGTGTGCATGCTGTGGATGTGCACTGCTCAGTGTCATCCATGTGTACCCTGAAAGGAATCTTGACGCAGCCACCCACTGTGATGGTGCTTCTTGTTTATGTTTTAGGACACTCTGCGCTGTGTTATGCCAACTAGACATCTAGATAGTGCCAAGCAGAGTTTACACGTGTGTGCGCACGTGCGTGTGGAGATGAAACATTTGAGGAGGACCATTGCTCATGGAAAGAATAGTTCTGAACAGCCTTATTGAATACTAAATTTGGATCTATTCGTATCAGGCGTGGTGTCTTGCTGAGTGTTATCAAGCCTCAGTAAGAGTTCAGTTACAAACTGGTTAATAATGTAGAGTAGATGGATGGACATGCATGGTCAAGGATAGAAATTACATCAGCATTTTCCATTATGTATTTAATTTAGTTGTTGCATAAATCATTCAAAATACATATCTAAGGACTAACTAATGTCCTTAGGTAACTAAGGACTATTTGCTTAAACACAAAATATAATATATTTGATACGGTTGGATCTTTCCTTTTACAGTGAAAGGAAAGACGGTTATATTATGCACACGTGAAAGATATATTGACGTGTTGCTGTCTTTCCAAGTGTATTGTCAATTCAGGTGTATGCTACTGTAATGTTACAAAAGATCAGTCGGACACTCAATTTCCTTTTTTCTTTTTACAAAAAATGGTTGGTAGACCGAGCAATTTTTGTCAATCATGCTCCGTAATGCAGGAAGCTCCGAAGCTGTGTCTTCAATTTGACCCCATCAGAACAGCACAGGGCAGTATGTTACGGCACATCAGCACTTGAACCTGTGCCACAATCATCCACAGCATGCCAGCATGGTGTCATTTTGAGGGATTTGGCCAAATAATTATGAACTTGAATTGGGGCGAAGTCAGCAGTATATTGTAAGGTCCTGTCCCTTCAAAATGCAAGACACATGTTTGTAGAAACCCACAACAGAGTACCCTTGAAATCTAATAAGCCACTGCCAATGTCCTTTTTCATTTGAATGACGTCTGGGTAATAAAGTATACCAGCAGAGACACCAGAGCACACGACTCACTGATTTATCAGACACTCCTTCATTTGCTGATGTACTCAGTCAAGGTGACATTGTCTCTCAGACAAGGTTTAGACAGAACGGTTATTTTGAGTAACTTTTAACGTTAATTAGGTTACTTTTTAACCTACAGAATATTTGTTTTGAAATGCATCCAGGAGATGCATTTACGGTAATAACAAAGTGATACGAAAGTACGGTACGTGCATGCTCAAATATCATGCACCTAGAATTTTAAATGGGAAAAAAGCTATGCTTTTAATTGCTGTTCTCTTACAATAGAGACAATGACTGTTCAGGGATATTAAATCGGCTTAGATAGAAAATCAATACATAGATGCACAACACAACAAAGCTACACTGCTAATGAACAGTGCAAGACATCATTATGTACAATAAACAATTACACAAAGGAACTTTTATAGGGTGTTTTGGTACAGAGAATTAGTATGCATACAAATGTCAAAGGTTTGAACTTGACAATGCCAGCATGCCATCCCACCGCAAGATAAAATAACATGTCATCGGGGACGGGTGCACATGCAGGTGGATCACCGGCTAGTGTGTCGACTGCATGGGTTCAGCGGGAAGCTGGTTCGGTCCTGTGTTGCATGTCGCTACTCCTCTCTACCCTCTCCTATCTAAATACTAATACAAAAACATAAAATAAAAGTTGTCCTCTCTTATGTTATGTTACGTAACATAACTGCATCTCAGATAACAAATACGTTTAACATAACACGGCGTTATGCATACAACTATGGATGACATGTCTAACGTCGTCACGTCTCCTCTCCTTCGCAGGTGTGGACGGCATGGAGTGCTCTCTCCCTATGGACGGCAGACGCGTGTCCCTGACGCAGCTCTCCAAGGACAGCTTCCGGGAGTGCCAGGTGACCCTCACCCTAACGGATCTGCTCATTATCATCTTCTCCGGCATCTCGGTGTCCGTGGTGGCCATCATGACCAGCTTCTTCCTGGCCTCCACCGTTCACTGTTTCCAGCGTTGGAGCAAAGGCACAAAGGGTGACGAAGAGGAGAGTGAGGAGTGACATGTCTGGTTGGGGCAGTGGTTCTCAGAGACGTGCCCCATGAACTCTGACCTGCAGTGGCTCATGCCATCTTCCTCGCTTGAGGAGAGCTCAAAGACTGACAGACTTATGAGTCTTGGTTTTACAGCACTTGTTCCCATGGTGAACACACCAAACGAATACTGATATGGTAGGAGGCTTTTTTTCTTTGTCTAAGTATCCTGGGAAGTTGTTTTCTTTTGCACATGGATGAGTGAGACACGAAGCAGACATCAGTGGACATACCTGAGACAGGTGTCGAGAGTCTCGTTAGCAAGTATAGTGATCTCATGCACACACCATGTTAGAAAGGTCAGAGCCTGTGGTCATTCCTGTATGGTCACTGAATCTTATAAGGTAATGACCACCAATGTTACCAGGCCTGCAAATATTATCAAAGACAGAAATGTAAATGAGAGAGATACCGCACAGTTGCTACAGGACTGCCACAATACTGCACTTCTTATACAAGCCAATAACAATAGCAGCTCATAAGATGTCCAAAGTTAGACATCTTAGACAACATGTAAGTTGACATCAATCAACAATATGATTACCTTTTATGTGTCCACGTATCCACCGAGCATGAGAGATTGCCTGGAAATAATGTATGATCGCAAGGGAAGGACATTGCATTGATCTTAGCATTTTGACATAGTGCCTACTATTAAAAACATTGTAGATGTAGACTGGCACATTCTGCCATTTTCAGTAACTTTATTTTAGAATGCCTCAACAATTGACCCACAGGTATTGGCAAAGGAAGATACTGTTGCCTCTGTTGCATAGGCGATTAGTACAGGCCACTGAGGCCAGTGAGGGCAGATTCAATGTAACCGCAAAGATAAGGTATAATGACAATTGAACCATATTTCATATTGTTGCTGTCGGGCAGAAACCAGATAACTCAATTCCTTTATTTATTTATTTATTTATTTATTTAATAAATCAACGATAGTGAACCCCCTTTATGTCTATGACTTCTTTGTTAAAATAATAATAATTATTATTAATAATAACAACCAATGAAAAGTATGTAAAAGCTCCATTGAATCCTCTGTCTGCTAAACTATAGCTCCACCAGACCAGAGGGGGTGGAGTTAGCTGGTTCTGCCCTCTCCCCATGCAGCAGAGCACGATATTATAAATATTATAGTACTTTATTGTCAGCTCATACTGAAATTTGTCTTGTGACCCAGCATCTTGAGATTCACTTTCATCTGTTCTTATCAATGATGGACAAATTAAACCTCCTGACTTCACTTCTTTTTTTTTTGTTTTTTTTTTAGCCTATTTTTTTTATTTTTATTTTCATTTCTGAACAATTTACATTTTGGAGTTAGTTGGTTTCTTCCCAACCGCAGAGATGTGGAGGTAAACTTTCCACCGGGGTCTGCTTTTCTTCCTGTCTTTCTTTCTTTTATTTTTTGTTTTGTTTTACAGACAAATAACCATTATATAATCACATATTTATATACCAAATAAACCAATGTATATGAGCGAAATGTTAGACAATGATATAAACAATATCCAGACAATAAATGTTGCTTAGATAATTGTGAATCGTGTAAAACAGGTATCCAGAGAATATCTATAATCATGGAAAGTTATGGCAAACATATACTATTAGATTATGTAGAGCCGATGTGTCAAATACTGCACTTTAAATGGTTTCCATTAACTGAATTTGGCAGGCTGCTAAGTGTTACTGTAAGTGGACTTATGTTGTCTACATCTGCCAAAGATGGTCTATAGAATAGGACTTCCATGTGGATATGTTATAAAATGACTGAGATGACACACTTCTTGAACACATACTCTATCACCCCTCTCCCTGCCCCACCCCCCAACCTGTGTAGCTAATGTTGTTACTAAGACAGCACTCTTATATGGATTTGAACATAATTGCCAGATTTTCAATTACAGACCGTTGACTTGGTGTCTCATGCATAAGCACCAATTGGCCATATATTCACACACCATTGGTCATTTTGCGCTTATGTCATACTCAGTGGGGTAATCCACTAATCTGGCATATATGAGTCCTTGAACACCGTAAATAAACCCCTCTAATGTTCACCATGGTGACCCATGTAGAGAGCATTCACAAGCCTAATAAACCAGCACCTAGAATATGATGCTCCCCCACCCACCCCACCACACACACACACACGTGCACGCACGCACGTACGCACGCACACTATTATTTTTTATTTTGTATGCAATCTGTATGATTAGATCTGCTTTAATCGTGATGGCTAATGCACTAAGCTGAATGAATTATGTTCTTCCTGTGCTTCCAGAGCAAAGGTATGTCACTTTGTCTCTTGGAATTCTAATAAGGCATGCGTAATTAAACAGATTTCAGTCTTGACGCAGAGGGAATGTCAAGCCTCCAAATGCAGGCATCCATGACGAAAGCAGTAATTTACTGCTCGGCTGTTATATATAAAGAAAGAATCAAATGCTTCTCTTCACTAGAGCTACTATAATATGCAGATTGCTTTTACATGTACAGATCGCGGGGGACATTTAGGACATTCATGAGGCCTTATTGCTGTTATTAGGTAATTTTCAATGAGCACCAGTTACCCATGAAAAGCACAGTGATTTCATGTAAAATTAAGACTCCTGCTCATGTTCACATAAACACATTGTGCATGCTGTTTGATTTTTATCTAAAATTCTAACTTGCTTTGAAGGCATAGTCCCAGTGGAGTTCAGATCAGATTTTAAAGAGAAATGCCACTGAATTTCACAGAAACAAAATATACCGTTACCATCCCATTGCCATATTAAAGACAAATCTGTAGGCGACATTCACTACTGTCCCCCATAGCCACAGACGAGGAAGGAGGGGGGTATGATGTCACAGGCGAATTTTATGGTGTTTTCTGTTTCTGGAGCTCTTACTGATGTGCATTACATTTTCAGAGTTGAAACACAGGCGGTAGTTCAAAACCACGACTCCTATTCCTCCTTGTGAAAATGTAGGATGTTCACTAATACCATGCCGATCAGAATATCGAATCCCTCAACAACCACATAATTAGAGTGAATGGTGTTCCTATATTGATGGGCTATCCCAAAATATACTATAAGGCTAACAGATTAGCCTAAGAGTCACAGAAATATTTTGTATACATATATCATTTTCAACTACTATGTAGTTATTGTATTATTACATTACACAGGGATAAGTTAGCTTCAAGCATTATGTTAGCATGACATTATTTTCTCGTATTCTACTGTTAATTAAATATCAACAGGTATCGGCACTTTGAAGCATGCAGCATTTTGAGGATACCAAAATGATTCAGATTAATGTCTATTTTTCTATCAAATATCAATGAATGGAGCATTTATTCAGTCCTCAAGCAACCTCTGTCTATCACATCCCACGGAAACACACAGACACAGTGGTTGATTTGCTCCATTAACTAAAACACATGTTTGACATGTTTCCTTTTTTATTATTAGTACTGTTTTATTTTTTTTGTGTTCAGAAAACTGTCAGTCAACCTGTTTTAAACTGACAGGAAAGACAGCATGAAGGTTACTGATACGGCTGAATGCTATTTTAAAATGTCATGGAAAAACTTGAGCAGAGAGTATTATGTGTGTCTGTACAGCGATGTTTAGTAAAAAAAAATATATAAAATCAAAGTCACATTTCCTGTCTTCTTTTTTTTCTCTTCAAACATAAAAGTGGACTTTGAACTGACATATCCCGTATGTATTCTGTTGTGCAATTAAATGTCCTGTCCTGTAATACAAGATGTAGTACTGTACAACACGTATACAGACATGACACTGGTTCTCAACCTATACGTGGGCCCTTGACAAAACAGTAAACACTATAATTGTATTAATAGGGTTATGGTTAACCCTAATCCCTAAGACAAATAAAGAAAACTTTATTTGAGTTTAGACAAATAAACATGTAATAAAATTATTATCTAAAGAAAATTAACAACGGAATACAAATATGCATATATGATATATGAGGGCACAAAAATATAATGTAAAAAATAGGATAGACAGACAAGATAAGCATAAATAATAGTTTACACGACCAATAATGCAGCATCACCTACTGTGTCGACTCTTATGTATATAAATGTTTTCCCTGCTTTCTACGATTCTAATCGTAGCTAAGCTATAGTAGCTAAGTACCTAAAGGTTATTTTTATGAACGCCATGCATGCCGACGATCGTAAATCATTTGTGCATCTGTATCGCATTCGCATCGCTGAGCAAATGTAACTGTTTGTACTGAGAGCCAAGGGGTGTGAGCTAATGCTAACGATCATTGTGTTCACATCAACATCCCCCACCTCACTGAATGACCCGGAAATGTAA
>OOFJ01109247.1:0-16520 GCA_900323375.1 Benthosema glaciale
ACAATTTCCTGCGAGTGCAGCCAAGCAGCGAATGGCATAGGCAACCCTACAACCACTGGGCGTTAACATGTTAATGAACTGACCGCTGGACGGCGGGAGTGGCGATGATCGCCACATTATATGTGGTCCATATCCTTCAATTCCTTCATTCTTCATTTCCAGATGATGTACAAGAGGCTTATAACCTCATCAAAGACTTGGTGCCAACCACACCGCAGGTAGTTCTAAAGTTTCTCTCAAGAATTTCTCACACTGGCCAGACAGTATTCACAGGGTGGCCATTTTGCTCTCATCCCATTGGATGGATTTCTGTGACGTCATACAGTAGTTAGACCAGAGCTAAATGTCCCCCCTGTGCTTCTCATGTTGAAATTCTCAACAAAATGTTTTACTAGATTTAGAGCCTAGTTAATTATTTCTTACATTTTCAGGAATATATTTTGAAAGGCGTGGTAAATGCTGCATTGGGACAAGACATTGGATCAGTGAGTATTGCATGCAAATCAGGAGGTAGCTGAAAATGAACACCCAGTATAAAATCCTCTGTGTAACCCTGAAAGTTATTTTTTTTTTACACTCAGAGTTCAAAGAACCCTGAGGATTTTACATTGTGTCCCTAATTGAGTTGAGTGCACTACTAATGTGTGTACTGTGTTCACCTCTTTCAGAGGGACCACCTGAAAATATCTCAGCAATTCTTCCAGTTGGTCGGTGGCTCAGCAAGTGAATGCGGTAGGCTGAATATAAAGAGGGTCCTTCAATTTCACATACTGTGTGCACGTGTTCGCATCCATATTCTGCATAACACTATGTCTTTCACTTTTCAGACACAATACCTGGCAGACAGTGCATGGCCGCCTGTTTCTTCTTATTGCGACAGTTTGAAGATGTGCTGATATATCTAAACTCTGTCAAGGTTGGCCTTGCTCGCTACAGAACATATGTACATTGTACTGCACATTAATTGAAGAGCCGCTGAGATGTTACTGTATTATATTATGTCTAAGTGAGACGGAATTGAGTGCAAAGAACTGTAATAAGCACTCCCACACACTGTGCTTGAAAAGGATCTATTCAGATCTCTAGAGTGGTGCGTGGTGTGCACAGTGTGTTCCAGTATGTGTGTGTGGGTTCTTTTTTATTTAATTTTCAAAAAACACATTTTTCTAGTTTTCAATTAACAAAAAACTAAACTGACTTTCTGTGTGTGCTCTTGTTGTGGATGTACTGTACTTTTTATTATTTTGCAGAGCTATTTCTATAACGACGACACGTTCAATTTCAACTATGCTCAGGCTAAAGCAGCGCTTGGCAATTACAAAGAGGCAGAGGAGGTAATGCACATAATGTGTTTGTTACAGTCTTCTTAATTACTACTAGTGTTGCTGGTGTTTTGATGCTCATTCTTCATTCGTCTGTTTAAAGATTTTTCTGCTGATCCAGAGTGAGAAGATTAAGAGTGACTATGTGTACCTCAGCTGGCTGGCACGCTGCTGTATGTATAATAAATTGATATACTTCAACAATATTAATCACTCAATTTCACAGTAATATATACAAGTAATAAAAAAGGACAGTAGGTAGGAAAAGTAACGTTATAAAACGAACAAAACGCGCAAAGGGGGCTGGCCCGGTTTTGGTGAGCCTTTCCGTGTCCGAAACGGTAGAGAAATGACAGCTACCACGTGCGGTCCCCGGGGGGGCCCAGGAACATCCAGACGCCCAGGAACATGCCCGGGAGGGGGGGGGCCTTCCCATGTCCAAAAAGGTAGAGAAAGGACAGAGAATCCGTGTTTCACCGCTCAAAAATAACTGTTAGTTAATCCTAATGGGAAGGACATTTCCTGACTAACCTCTAGCTCAGACTGACAGCATACCTTATGCCTTTTTATGTTAGAAGGATCACACTGTAGCTGTGTCTCCAAATAATGAATGAGTGAATTGTTCAGATCAGTTCTGAATTGATACAAACAGTTGAGAGATGCTTTCTGAAGAGTAAAAAAACATTTTGTATATAATTTTGTTCATTGATTTTACTCTTTGGGCAGTGAAGTTAAAATAATTTTAGACATCTCAAGGTCAGCAAAATAATGATAAAACAAAACTTGGCAAAATGAAATGCAGCAATAAAGTAAATTATGTTTTTACTTGTCCATCAAGACTAAGATATGAATCAGATGTCAACCTCATCTGCAAGTTCATAAGAATTCAGGGCCACATGGATTCTGCCTAGTTTAAAGCCTGATTCATTCGTACGTAGCTGTGTCAGAAAATAGTAGATTTTCAAGCCACTAGATCAGGCTTTAGAATAGACTAAAAAGCAGTAGAGAATTGAAATATTTACTGAGAATATCTACTTGCATCATCCACATCTATAGAATACATGCAGCATCTGCATGCATTCCAAAATGTCAATGTATTTTATTCGCAAATTGCTATTGGTTTTTTTCTCCCCCCCATAAACCTTCAGAATTATTAAAAACGTTTTATTTATTTATTTTCGTTTTGCAGCAATATCTACACGTTTTGGGTGTGCAGATCTGACATTTTTAACACAGGACATTGTACAATTTAAATTACAGTAGGCATTGGTCTGACTGCCACGGCTCAAGTGGTTATTTCCGGATCTTTCCACTTGTTTTTCCAGACATAATGAACCAGAAGGGTCGACTAGCCTGGGAGCTGTACCTGACCATGGGCACCTCTTCAGATTCCTTCAGTCTGCTGCAACTCATTGCCAATGACTGCTACAAGGTGACGAAGGCTGGATAGCCGAAACTTTTGTCCTTCATTGTAAAGTCATGGATAAGAATTAAAACATTAACCCACTCTTGCCATTCTGATGAGTGCAACCCATCACTTTTGTAAATGTTATTGGTCTCTAGACTAGAGGATATCACACCAGAGAGAGGAGTCAGAGGGCAGTGTAAGAAAACGTTTATCTATTGCTACTAGGGGATGTAAATTCTCTGTCATATTCGTCATTGACACGGAAATTATATAGCCGAGCTAAACTTGGTTATTTTTTGTTTCAAACAGTTTTGTTTTAGAATTTTGATGTCCCTATAATATAACGGAATCGCATGCGTGCAATACACGCTCACCACCATGCTCTTTTTGACCTGTATAGATCTACATTAGGCTAATACAGCAACCCAAGTTTTCAGAAACGTTCATGTTCCTCTGAGACTCAAAATTGAGACGGCTTAGGATAATCCTTTTTGTTACTTTA
Source organism: Benthosema glaciale (assembly GCA_900323375.1). Taxonomy (NCBI): domain Eukaryota; kingdom Metazoa; phylum Chordata; class Actinopteri; order Myctophiformes; family Myctophidae; genus Benthosema; species Benthosema glaciale. Next base: position 3,233 of record OOFJ01109247.1, read on the forward strand.
AAACAGAACAAAATTATAATAATACATTGTGCATCAAGCTATTACATTATACAGTATCTGCTCCACAATGTACTGGAGATGACCTGGCCGAACCAAATGCCGCTGCACTCGCCTGCACCAACCACTGGAAAGACGTGATATAGAGGATGGCTGGACACGAAGAAGAAAATATACAGTACAAGATATTTGAGGACATTTGAGGCTTAATGCCCTATTGTTGTATGACATCCTATTGTTTCAGATGGGTCAGTTCTACTATGCAGCCAAAGCATTTGACGCACTGGAGAAACTGGACCCAGGTTCCAACTACTGGGAGGGCAAGCGAGGGGCCTGTGTCGGAATCTTCCAGCTCATATTGGCAGGCAGAGAGTCCAAGTATGTTGTTTCTTTGTTGTTATTTGGGTTTTTGATGTTGGTTCATACACTTATTTGAAATCACTTTTTTTCATACTCTCATAGTTTTTCAAAATTCTGAACCTTGTTCTAGTTTGAACAAGGTTCAGTGTTGTTTTAGTTTGTGTGATATCAAAACAATTGCAATTTTATGAAAAGGGTTTATCACTTTGTTCCCATGTCCTCTTCGCTTCCTAGGGAGACACTGAAAGAGGTGCTGCCCCTCTTGCGGAGCTCTGGAAACCCCCAGGTGGAGTACATCATCAGAGCTCTGCGGAAATGGGCCAAAGATAACAGAGTTCTTCTCTCATAATAGCCCTTATAAAAACAGTTTGTATAAATATGCATTAGAGTCTGTTAGGTCATTCTTATGAATTGCAATATCTCAATGCTGACTGAAGCACATTCAATTTTGCTGTACTTATGTTTTAACAAAGATGTTAAAAAGAGGTATGGTTATTTATCCATGTTCTACTCTATTGTATTTTGTTTTGTATTAAAATGTGTCGTATTTTGTATCACATTTGCATAAATAAAGTATATTTGTAATGAAAATATATCACTGAATATGAAGAATTTAATTGCATTTTTGTATTGCTTTATGGTTATTTCTGATTTGCTTTTTAAAGCGTTTGTAGGTCAAACATTGGACTAAAACATCCATATCAACAGGTGATCTTAAATGTATGCAAATCAGTTGGATCCGGGTGGTACACTGAGAAAGTTGCTTGTTTGTCTTGTGTGCTTCCGTTTGGGATTTAATGTGTGGGCCTTTGCAGGAAAATGCACAATTCAGCATTTCCCTGAATAGATGGGATAAGCATGGCATCAAAGCCAGCCCCTGTTCTGCAGTCCAAAACAAACACTAGGCCTGTGTCTCTGGCTATACGTGTGTGCGGTATAGACCAGTGATTCTCAAAGTGGGGTCTGGGGACCACCAGGGGTCCTTGAGGGAATGAGAAACAGTTCACTATTATTGTACCGACTAGAAGAGAAAATATATGGTATGACTATTACTATTTACTACTCTCTGAACATAGGTTTGACTCTCCACCCACTGTTATCTCTCCACCTATAATATACACGGGTGTAAAATGAAGTACTAAATCTAATCTAACAAACTGTCACTTATAGGGGTCACTGGGACAAAACCTTTCAAATGGGGGTCTGCAGTCTAAAGCATGTAATCTAGTTATTACATCGACTTGAAAATATGTGATCAGCACTTCTGATTGTGCTGAATAGACTTTTCACCCAGAAGACATATTCATAAAAGGTGGTGATGATAATAATAATAATGGTCCCATCTTGTGATTGTCTTATCTTGTGTTGTGATAGGGGGCGGGGTTTAGGCTTTAGGGGACGGAGGAGGGGGCAGGCGGTGATTGGACACGCGCAGCATTCCCGTTACGCCGTTTCCGTTCGGGGCGGCCGTGTACGTACACGCGCAGGCCCAGTGTGACCTCACACTAGATATTTTATTTACTCCCGAAAATCCAAGATGGCTCCTGTGAATGTCTGAGGTCCCATCATAGCAAAAAGGATGCAAGCAGCCAACGAAAAAACAACTTTTCCCCGACCATCGCACCCCGTGGAACTCGCCTCGAGTGGCGCGGAAGCGTCCGTGACGTCCATCTAGGCACCAAAGTAGACGAAAGCACCACCCCAGCACCCCCCAAGTCCACAACATTCGGACTATAGTTTCGGCTGAAGTAGCAGCAGCTCTGATCGCTGTCTGTCGCTGTCTGTCCGGAGCAGGAGGCTAAGAGAGGCTCGTCCAAATGGCCGAGCCGAGAAAAGTACAATTTGTCACCCTCTCGGCCTTCGCAGCTGGATCAGCCACGGAATCATCTAGGAAACGCCGGCTAGAGGAGGAGGAGGAGGACGACGACGACGTCAACTTTGATGAAGAAGACGACGACGGGGAGGAGGAGGTGGAGGAGGTCGACGCCGCGACAGCAGCGACCGCCGGGGCGGCAGGAGCAGCAGGAGGAGTAGCTGCTGTCGGAAATGGTCGCCTCGACACTAGGGACAACAAGGCTGATCAGGCGAGGAGGAAGACTACGATGCGGCTGAACCTCTCTCTCCGCGAGCCCAGCGATCACGCGTCCGCCGAGTTTAATTACGGCGAACTCGTCAAAAACATCCAGGTATGTATGAGCTCTCTCTATGTTTTTTCTTTTAGGGGCCAGGGATCTGACTGGTATGGGGGAGTCTCTGGAGTTCATTTTAATGCACGGGGAAGTGCGAGTGACTTGTCATGGCTATAGAGAGGTGGGGGGGGAGGGAAGTGCACCTTGTCCTTCCATGAACTAGCGTGGTGGTGGTGGAAATGTCCATTCATGGACTTCACACAAAAGGACACCCTCCCAGTGGGCTGTTTCACCATTCATCCATTCCAGCCACCGTCCACCACTCTACTCGGACTAGTGTAGTCGCAACTTCAGCTTGAAGCGCAGACATTGTGCTTTTTACTGCCTTTTTAGTTAGTTCAGTTGTTTCACAGCCCTCGTCCTCCTCCCGCACATCATGACACGGTCATGCTTATCTCTGCCCTGCTACCTGTGTGTGTGTCTGTGTCCTACTACACACACTTGCCCAGCAACAGCCTAGTCATACAGCCATTACAGCTCTTGGAAATGCCACATGCAGTTTGGCCCTCTGGCTGCAGGGTGATAGATTAGACCTAGAGAGAGAGCATTGCTGATGGAAGAAGTACCAGGATGTTGTAGGGAGCTACAAGGCAAATGTCACTGGCTCACTGACTGCTGCTGTGCTATCAGCTAATGACAGTGTTTTTGTTTGCACTGTTCAGTTCATAGATAATACCGTTTTTTTTAAAGCAGTTATTGTGTTTTGCACAGTGGACATTTTTATTTGGCAAAACTTATGGACATATGTTATGCATTTGAGTTGAGTTATTAGGTATATATTTAGATGCAGAGGAATGTGCTCCCCACATGTTAAAGCATTTTTTTGTTTAATTTCAACCATTATGTGCACTTTGTTCGTAAAGGGTTTATGACTTGTGAAAGTTTTCAACTGACGTTAAGCGGTATTCATTAATGGTCTTGGCTTTATTACAGAAAAAGAATAGGTCCAAACCTCCAATTCAGGACCCTCCAATTCAGAATCCAGGCCTTAACTCCAGTGACCCCTTCAATGATGACGAGAGAGAGAGACTGCAGGTTGAGGCCCTTGCAAAAAAGTTTGAAGACAAATATGTAAGTTATTTATTTATTCATGAACTTTATAATATGTGATCTGTCTGTTATACAACCAACCACAACTTGACCAAATCTATTATGTTGTGAGTAAAATATTTTGTTTGTTGTTTATTATTATTACCATTATTATTATTATTATTATTATTATTATTATTATTATTATTATTATTATTATTATTATTATTAATAATAATCAGATACCCTTACTAAGACAAACCTATAGGGGTTTCCAAAAATATTTTCAGTGTTCACTTACGAACCATTATGTTAAGGCTGCAATCAATATTAATCAATAATAGTGTTGTATTATATAATGTTCTATTGTATATCTTTAAAGTCATGACTTGTTCTTATAAATGGAAATCTATTTTTAGCCCGTAGCACTTACCGTAGCACCTGCACTAGCTTCGACAACCTTACAGGCGTATGCAAAGGCAGAGGAGTGTATACTCATAGCTTTAGTTTACTGTACAGATTTTCTACTGTTAGGCAGATGCTAGCTTCCTAGCTTCCTTTAATATGATTCTGGATGACTATTCTTTTTATGTATTTGATTTATTACCATGTGGTGTTCTTGCTTACTGTAAATCGTTCTGGATTAAGTCGAGTGTCTGCTAAATTGTAAATTGTATTTTCTATTCTTCAAGGATTGTTTACCTTGTCATCTAAACGGAATGTCTTTTTCAATATTTGTTCTGTGTTTGGACATTTTCTTTTTGTAGAGCAACACAGGGGGAAAGAAGAAAGACCGAATGCAAGACCTGGTTGATATAGGCTTTGGTTATGATGAGACTGACCCATTTATTGACAACTCAGAAGCTGTGAGTATCTTCTACTCCATCAACATCCATGCCATTTTCCTTCGACAGCTAAAACCTAATAATATTATGCATGGTTAAACATCGTGATGTTGGCTCGGACTGCTGGTGTTGCGGTCCGGACTCCTAAGCTTACAATGTAGCCTGACGGCACGTTGCAGGTCTGAGTCCCGATTGAAGCCTTTGCTGTGTCACTCCCCATCTCTTTCTCCCCATCAGTTAGTCACTCAAAATCCACCATAATATATTGGTCTCGTCACTCTCGTGACATCAGTATGACGTCATCAGGGATCAAGTAAATGCGACTTGCTGTTTTTTATGACATCAGGGATCTCCATATATGGGCTTAATTGCCCCTTTTGACTGATAAAATAAAATAAGTAAGTAGCCTTTGCCGAGCCATGAGGCCCATAGGTCAGGAGCCTATTTCCTGTTTATGTAGCGTGAGGAAGCTTGATGTACAAGTACACCCCCTGGACATGACGCTAGTATGTCGCAGGGACTTACCCCCAATCCAACCCTTGATGCTGAGTGCCAAGCAGGGAGGCATTGGGTCCCATTTTTACAGTCTTTGGTATGACCCAGCCAAAAAACTCCCAGTTTCAGGGCGGACACTCTAACCACAAGGTCACTGAGCTGGTTTTTTGACTGATACCTGTACATTTAAACTCTAGATGGGCCTGCCCCAAAGTTATTTGTGCAGCCGGCGAAAACTACAGTTCTCAACAGGCCCGGATATTAAGCCCTATCAGGCCCTCATCAAACCCTGTACACTCAAGACACTGCCCCCACTGCCACCCTTAGATCATCTCCATATATAGAGCTGACCTGATTCTGGCATTCCATATGTTGATCTGACTGACTGACATCATCAGACCTGGTACACTCAAGACACGTTCCATATTATGGCCACATTGGCCAGTGCACGCGATATGTCAATGCTCTTGCTGTTTCCATTCTATCCATTGAGATCATCCCATGTTTGTAGCTTATTTCTGTGATTGGATTAGTTTTTTCGGTCACATTTGAAACTTCATGTGCATGTTGGCACCTGAACCGAATGTCTGAAATCGCATCATAAACGTCACGTCATAAAATTTTCTTCATCATATCTACCCTGAGATGTATTATTGTTTTTCATTTGATGGTTTTTCAGTATTCATGGTTTAAAATGTTGAAGCTGCTGCAATTTGGTTCTTTTTGTATGGATTTAGATTTTATCTTTGATGTGGGAAATGGCATTATAAAGCATTTGATGAGAAGTAATTAGGATAATGCCATGCCTGTCTCCATTGATGGTGGAATGACTTAGAACAGTGTTAATGTTTTTAAATGCAGCGGTTGTCTTCAATTCTGCTAGTTTTGTTTTGCATAAAACACACATGTTCTTACACATACTCTCTTATATGCACTTGTTTTTTTCAGTATGATGAGTTGGTACCTGCCTCTCTGACCACTAAGTTAGGAGGATTCTACATCAATACAGGCACACTGCAGTTCAGACCAACCTCTGACACCGAGGGAGAAGAGGGGGCCAAGGTGAGACTAGACACTAACACCAAGTTAAGAAAATGAATGTGTTTCTGCCATCGTAGAAAAGCTGTGAAAGCCGTGGAATTTGAAAGTTGGGCTTTCCAGCCACAGAAATATTTATGGGGTGTATTTGGTCTTTTCAGCGATGTTCAAGTAGTTATACCCACGTCACAAATGTACTTATTGCCAAGCCATAGTTGTAGCTGGTCAAAAGAAAGCATGGGATCATTAAATCAGTTAATGTTACTTTAGAAAAAATAGATGGCAATAAATTTGGTCTTGTGAAATTGTACTGCAGTCAGGAAAACATAATGAAATAAGGTTGGCTTGGCAGAAATATGTTGGAACCCTACCCATGAACATGCGCACACGCACAAAACCCAATCTGTATCCCCTTCCTACTTATTTGATTTGGTGGGCTTTGCCCACTATATGAACAACCACATGGCCAAAACGTCATTTGTGTTGGTTGCAGGCAGCAGATAGTTAATGGTCTAAAGATGGCTGACGGGACCGCAGCATCATGCCAAGAGAAATCTCTTTAGACTCTACAGAAATGCTGGCCTACACACAAAGTTTGGCCTTTTCTGTAAGGAACGGGACATAACCCACTGTGACGTTCTTTTGTTGTGCTACTTGCTGGAGTTCACAAAGGCCGTTCTGTGTTCTTATTTCAGATTCTCATTCGTGAAGATGACGACGACGACGATGATGATGATGGGATGGTGATTAAAAGGAGGAAGAAGAAGGAAGTGAACAGTTTGGAAGAGAAGAAACCCAGGAAGAATAGAGTACCTAAACAAGGGTGAGCACTGGGGACTTTGGTAGAATGCCTGGAGTATATTCTGACTTGCCTTTTTGTGTTCTGTCGGTTAAAAGATTATTGTTTTGGCGGTATCTATTTGAAACAAACAAAAGCTTCACAAATTGGAAAACATTTGTTGGGGGGGAACTAAAAACAAATCTGACATTATTCAGTATTTTAGCCATGACGTAAGCGCTCCCTCCAGAGATACTTCCGGGTCCGTCGGAGCGGTGTTTGAACCGATCTGAGACTGGAACAACCACTAAAGTCTAATTTTACTGCTTTCCTTGCAACAACAAAGCTACTGGTCTCCCAAATCTGGCCGTGACAGGCTGTCTGCCCCACACTGAATGCCATTTTATTTAATTGTGTCAACTAAATCCTCCATTAGAGATCGTATTTATATACAGAACATTAATAATTCCACTCGAGGTGGAAGCATTAAGACCCAATTTAACCCTTAATGGCTTCTTTTCTTAAAAATAACGTTATTGTAAAAAGATTCACACGTTTTCTCAAGTCTTGTGTTGAGTCAAATGTCATTAATACTTTCCCCTTTCTTCAACAAGAGTACTGCCCCTCAGCCTTCTCCACCGGCCGGAGAAGAAGAAGAGGAAGAAGCTGATGAAGGACTCGCTGTGCCTGGCGGCCATGCTCCGTCGCTTCACGCGGGAGAAGGAGGAGATGAGAAAGAGGAACCCCAACGCGTTGCACACGAGCCTGGTCAACAACCCCCACTCGGCCGCTTCCACCAACGCGCTGGCGGCCAACTCCTCTCATCTCCACGGCAACGCGGCCAACAGCGACGTCTCCCTGGCCGACCTCACCTCGGACCCCGCCATGGTGTCACTGCTGGGCTCGGCCAGCGAGAAGGAACTGCAGGACCTCCTAGGAGACCTGGACTTCAGCTTGCTGGACTCTCACTCTGGCCCGCACCACGTTATGGCAACGGCCAGGGAGAACGGCCTTCTGGGAGTTGGAGTCCCAGCAAACAAAGCAGCAGCAGGAGGTGCTGGCCAGGCACGGGGTCTGGGGGCTTCCAGTGGTCATTTCTCGCCACTGCCTGATGGACTGCCCGCTCCCCTTATCAAGCGCATCGAGGACCTACGCACGGTGAGTCGACTGTTGCTTATTTCTGGACTCATTTCTGAAATCATGTGGTCCTGTTGTATTGTCTTTTTAATAGTCATATGACTGCAGTTAAAATGGATCCGGTCAGAAAACGTGTTCCTCAATTCTGAGGCACAAGAGAAACCTTGTTTCTTTATTCAGCACAATTGTCAGAGTTGAAAAGACTTAAGACTCCATGGATTCCACTTTAAGTCAGGGGTTCCCAATGAGACCTTTCCACGACAAAGACCCCCAAATAGCCTTTATCTCTGCCTGGCTGCGTCTCCCTATTGCAAAGGCTTAAAAATATGTATAAAAATAGCTGATCTACAAGCTCACAATGCATAACAATCGTTTTTCCTCTCCTTAACAATTGGCCCCTTGCCAGGCGGCCACGACTTTGAAGACCTGTTTTTATAAAAGGAAAATGGTGCAAATGTAAGGCACGAAGCAAAGGCCGATAAGGAACTGCGGCGAAAGGAATACATTTGGAAAGACAGGGCGGGTTTGAAAAGGCTGTATGGCTGAATTTCAGCATGATATATCTAACGTGGATCTGTGCGTGTGATTTGTCTTATCGCTGTCTTGCAGAGCAGTCAGTGGGTGGGGGGATTGATCTGGTTGCCCCTGTGAGATAACAGAAGTGTGTAGTTATGTGCATGTGGTTATCGTGTATGTATGAAACTATGCGTGGATGTATGGAATGGTTGCTGACTCAGCTTGTTCTCCCGCAGGCCTCCCGTCAGTTTGATCAAGAGGGCCGGAAGAAATTCTTCACCCTGGACATGAATAACATCTTACTGGAGTGAGTGTGACGGCCTTTAAAGCACTATTAGCCAAGTTTCTCTGCTCTTTCTCGCTCGCTCTCTTTGTCTCTCCTCTCGTTCTCTCTTTCTCCTGCTCTTTTGCCGTCTCTGTCGGTGTCTCTTGAGACGGTTTTGTTTTCCTTGGCTTAATCTTTTGTTCCGTTTTGGATGCGGTGCATTTGATTGTCCTCATTTCATCCTCATTCTCTCACAACCCTAGCATAATCTTTGACACGTTTTTATCATTTGTTATACTTATTTTCCGCTATCCCTCTGTAGGGCTGTCACGATTGCAAATTTTAGTTGACGATTAATTGTCACACAAAATTAATTGTGTTTCACGCATTGAACATTGGAACGTCGTTACAATTTCTATTTGTGTTTGCCTTTTAGGCTTCTTAAATCACAAATTGCACAGGGACGATTTGACAAATAACTTAAATATACAAAGAAATGACTGACACATTTAATCATTTTTAATATTCTTTAATGTTAAACAGTTGATCTACAAGCGTACAGCACGTCACTTTGTTACGTGTTGTAAGCTTGTAGATCTGCTAATTCTGCAACATAATTGCAATTTGGCGATTACGTAACAATTGAGTGACAGGCCTATCCCTCTGTGACCCCTGAAATGCCACATTTTCCTCTCTATCCCTTTGTATAATTGCTCATTGCCTGTGTCCCGCTCTCTGTCCCCAGCATTGAGCTGCAGGTGCAGGAACAACCGCAGGATGTGCGTTCTGCCATCTACTCCCACATGGAGGCCTTTGTGCCCTGCAACAAGGAGGCCCTCCTCAAACGCCTCAAGAAGTTGAGCCTCAACATCCAGGTCAGTCCTGCTCAGCCAAGGGAAAATGACATGTGCAACCCTACCCTTGTTGTAGAGTTGAGTTTTCTTTTTCTTTTTTTCTTTTACTGGGTTGACTGTAAGCCATTACAGTCAACCCTTTAATAGAACAAACTAAATTAGGAAAGGTCAAGGGAAGTGCGTGCAGCAGGAATTGCCAGTCTCATGACTCAGGTTTTGCACGCTTTGTCATTGTTAGTCGGGATGATTGCCGTTTGCACGAGTTCCTTCAGTTGAGTCCGAAACGGAGCCTTCTACTGATATTTAATTTCCCACCTACTGTTAACTATTACATTTGAGTCCACTCCACACACAAACTCTCCGCTTCGATACTAGTGCTTCAGTGTTTACATGTACGTAGTAGGTCTGCTAACAAAATATGTATGAACCGACATGTCTTTGATCATTTACATTTAATTCATCCATAACCTTCCTCTTCCTCTGTTATGTCTACACTTCTCTCTCCTTATGTCCGCTCTCTCTCTGCCCTTCTCTTCTTCCTGTTCTCAACATGTAGCAAATGTACTCTTCTTCTATCTCTCCTATCCCCCTGCTCTTGATATTTCTTCTTTTTTTTTGTATCCAACCCCCACGTGCCTACTTCATCTCTCTCTCCCCTCACTCCCTCTCTCTTAACCCATCAAGACCGGGAAATAAATTGTGTCACTTTAGAGTAGACTTTTAACCACTTAAACCATTATTTTATACTTTAAAAGAAATCTACAAGCTCAGTCATAGCCCATCACTCTGAGTAAAAATATGTTTGCTTAAAAGGTTTTGCACGCATTTTCAGGATTTAAAAAAAAATCTACAAGCTCAGTCTTTGCTTCTGGGGGATGCCTGGAACTAAATATCTTTGAAATGGTGGTCTGTGTGGACAAATACATATTGTGTGGGGTCCATGACATGAAAAGGGGCTGAGCACCACTGATATGGATGGAAACATACCTTTCTTTCCACAAAATGTTGAACATCCTCTAAATGGGTTAATGTGTCCTACCTCCCTTGTTCCTTCTCTCGCTCTGCTCCTTTTCTCTCTTTCTCTCGCCCTCTTGTTTTGACTGTTTGTACCTGTTGTTTCAGGATGACCGTCTGCGCACCCCGCTGTTGAAGCTGAAGTTGGCAGTGTGCAGCGTGATGCCGGAGCAGATAGCCCGCTACAACATGGACTGCATGGCCAAGGCTGCCAAGTAGGAAACCCCCCCTTCTTCTCTGCAGTAACAAACTATATACTGCATATCGGCAAAAACATGCTTTTCCATGATGACAGAACCCTATCGCCAGGTGTATATACAGTGTATATACAGTTTTCTTGGTGCAACAACCTGTATCTAGAACTATGGGAACATAAGGTTATATGGGTAATACTGAAATATATTGTTATTATCTAATAGTTTATGAAACTTGAGTGCCAGTGGGGGGTTCCTGACACGCGGTTAGCACTTACCCTGACATACAGTGTATATACAGTTGTGAGATTATGTTTTTCTTTTTTCTTTTTTTTCTTTTTAGCTTTAATCTCTGACATTTCATAGTTGTTACATCCCAAGCCTCACATCATCATTTCACTGCTGAGTACCTGCTCAGTGTATGATGATATGTTTGGATTGACTGCAGAGCATGGGACCTTACGAAAACTACATAAAGACTAAGCTATGATGACTAAGACTATATATCGTATGATATTTACTTGACTAAAACCCCTCAAATGACTAAAACTAAATTGAATTTTATTCAAAAGACTAAAACTAAATCCAAATTTGCTGTCAAAATCAACACTACTTCATTGTTGTGTGTTGTGTTGGCCTTGCAGGCACCAGACAGAGGAAGGCGAGAAGAATGGATCAGAGGAAGATGATGAGGAGAAACCAGGAAAGAGGGTGATGGGCCCACGGAAGAAGTTTGTCTGGGATGACAAACTCAGGTAATCAATGATACCCCGATCAGCAGGTTCAGACATCATGTGCTGTTTGCTCATAGCGTCACGTTTGAGGCCAATTTATGACCTTTTCATGAATTTCTAGCCACACATTAGAAAGATGTACACTTTTAAAAACATGGTGGAAAGAAAATGGTATTTTAAAAGGTTTGTGTCCATTGATTGGCTGGCTGGAGCATTACAGCTAGCAGAATATCTAAATGTACGTCATAGACCATACTTTGTGGTGTGTTAACTTTCACATCTATAGCAGCATGGCACAGACAACATTTAGGAAAGCCCTGATTTAGGCATACAGAATAGCCAATCTACAAGCTCATAATCCATCACAATGTGATATGCTGTGAGCTTGTAGATCTTCTACGGGACACCATCGTATGACGGAGTATAAATTAAGCGTTAAGAAGTGCGAAGGTCGCAGTGATTGTGGCGTGGAAATATTCCAGTAGAACAGCAAGGAGAAACGGAATGAGCAAAGACATTCTTTTGGATCAATTTCAAGTGAAAGTTTCCTGTTTTTCAAGCTATAACAATGTGGTGGTTCATGTTATCATATTATTTTGTGCGTGTGCCTGTGTGTAGGAGTCTTCTGTGCAGCTTGGTGCGAGTGAAACTGAGCTGCTACGAACTGGAGATCAACCAGTGCTCTCTCACTGTGGAGGAATACCTCAAGGCCTTCATGGAGAATGAAGTCAAACCACTGTGGCCCAAGGGATGGATGCAGGCCAGGTGTGTGTGTGTGCGCACTTGCATGTAATTTCATAAAATAGCTAATCTACAATAAAGCTACTGATTATGTAATGAATGTAGCTCTTTGAGTTTTTGAACATAGCCCTGCATTGGGTGGGGATTTACAAGTGACTTTTGTCCTGCAACATTGACTTTAATATTAAACTGCGAAAGTGAACACTTAAACATGGTCGTCTGCTTTGAGCTTTCTTGACGGACTCCTTTCCCACTGCTGATCCAGATCATATAGGGAGCACGACATTCAACAGGAGCTTCTTCAACCTTTACAAATAATAACTGGCTGACCGTCTGTGTGTCGGCCATTCTGTGCCGTCTTAGTGCCGCCTGTCGAGTGAGATGCTCTCCTTCCAATGATCCGGCAAATAGTAAACATAACATGATCAGGCCCTGCTAGTGCCTGACTACCCCCAAAGGCACCGGACACACTGCACAGAAATGATGCCACCAAAAGCCTTTGTGTGTAGAGGCCTTTAAACTACGAGATGAAATCTGTCATGCAGCCTTTTGCTATGTGTTAAAGCTACATTTCTCTGTGCACAACGCACAACAAAATCCTTGTTAGCGGTGCCGGCACACGGGAGAGAACTGAAAACGGGAATCTTGAGAAAACAAGAAAGAGTGCCAATACTTTACTTAGGACATAGCAGGTTAAGACATATACCGGTAATGTTTCGACGGTTAAGATTTCATCAGGGAAAGCTACATTTCTGCCAGGCTTTTATGAAATATAGTTCAGCAAATAATATTTCCGTAAAAACTAAACCCAACCATTTCTTCCATTTTGAACCTGAAATCAAGAAATGACTGTGATCCATGATCTCTTCTCATTCTGTGCCCTCCCCCCCTCTCTCTCTCCTCAGGATTCTGTTGAAGGAGAGTCGGGTGGTACACGCTCACCTCACTGGAAACCTGTAAGTATTCACCTTCCTAAATGAAGCCCAGCTGTTTGATAAGGTCTGATGAATCTGTAAGAATAACACCTGGGTGCTTCTAGGGCAGTCAACGATTATACATTTAAAGATGGAGTGCCATGATTTTTGTGCTTTTTCTGTTTGGC
>OOFJ01109250.1:0-11287 GCA_900323375.1 Benthosema glaciale
GGGGGCCATCAGCCATTTCTGGGGAGGGAAGGAAAGATAATTTGCAGGCAGGATTAGTGGGTATTGTGTCAGATTGCCCCCTAGGCCTAGGCCTAAGCGTCATGGAGACCCTCAAAGAGTCCATTTAGTCAGACATACCATTGGTCAGATAACGACAAACCCGCAGCTCACCCTAACGGTTACCCTAACCTCCCACGGATTTTTGTTATGTTGTTTTTAGGATACTAGCAAATGATATGAGGTCATAGCAGGGCTTTTTGATACCTGGATGTAAACAAACAGTGGGCCAATGACATTCATGACATACAGACCTACACTTACGATCCCAAAACACACAAATAAATGTCAGAGCTGTAATCAACATATTTATTCAACATATTTATTTTCAACAAATATGAAATAAATGCTTAAACTTAAACATGTAGCTAGGTGTAATGTTAGAGTCCACAGAAGTGAACCTTTCAAGCCTGTTTTCTCAACTCCCTGTTTTCTGCAAGACATTACTCTATAAGCTATACCTCCAAAACTGGTGGGTCAAACTGAACAACCAATATGTCAATTTGAAGCTATGATACCCTGCTTTCCCATGACATGAAAAAAATAAAATTAAAAAAATGTCAATGACTTAGCCTCGTCAGAAGCGGACACAATTTATGAATGTCCCCCGCACATACAAGCTATAGGCCTACTCTCAGTCATACAAGCTGATCATCAATCACATTGATATGCTAAATCCTGTAATGACTGTTTGACTTGAAAAAATAATAATAAATACATTTAAAAGATCTGAAGATTCCTTTGGTTTTCATTTTACACCAAACAATATTGTGAACCTTACCTCAAAGCCGGAATGAAAATTAGCACTACGGGCAGAATTCAATCGCTTGGAAGGCCTGTTCACAGTCCTCCTCCTCGTCAAGATTCTGCTACTATAGACTATATCTGACAGTCTATTTAAGGGCTCCGTGCAGTTAGTGGAACATTCTAATCCTGTAAGCTCATCCTTAATCCTGAATGATGGACTGCACACACATGGATACTTATGATACAGAGACAATGTAACATGCTGACATAAACATTATGCTACCGCACACACTTTAATGGAATGCACGCACAACATACGTTATACAATTTTCTAATAAATCACAGAATCAGTTTTTCTCCCTGACCATTTCAATATGGAATCCAAGCTAATAGAAACTGAAGTTAAAAATACAAATAATAAATAATATTAAATCTTATTTGTAATTAATTACCTACCGGTGGTGGCACTGGTAAGGTGGGTTTCTGAACTGTCCACAGACCTTCTCTGACACACAAAGTGAGCAGACAAAAATCTTACCTCATTTTAATAAGCATAGGGGGGACCAATTATATCTTATAGGATGAAAATGGATTTACTTTACTGGAGTATTTCCAATTTTCAATACTTATACTACCCGACTACATCTCTGGGGCAAATGTTGTACTTTTACCTCACTATAATTATTTGAAAACACGAGTTACTACAGTAGTTACTTTGTATATTTTGATTATTACAAAACATACATTAACCACTTCAGCCCAATAGGCTTATGGACTTTGGAAATAGCAGCTCACAATGTTGTGAGCTTGTAGATTGGCTATTTTCATTTTTTTATTTTCTTTGAACTAATTGAATTACTAAAAAGTACAATATTTGTCTCTGAGAATTAATGGAGAATTAATGGAGTAGAAGTAAGTATTGAAAATTGGAAATACTCTAGTAGAGTAAAAGTACCTCGAAAATATTTACAGTATGCTGCTTGCACCTAGAGACTGGGCGGGGGTGCAAACTGTCAACCTTGTAGAATATGAAACATAATACTAACTTCAAACCTTTTCATTTAATATTTTTCACTTTATTTATCTTTGCATGGAAGTGAAGACAGGTGGATTTGCTTGAGGAAAGGAAACACATGTTTTTTTAAATAAAAAAGCGAGCAAACAACATATCACTGAAATCGTATTGTCATTAAGTACTAACAGTGCTAATCTGCAGATAGATTGCAAAATCCTGATGAGAATTATTGTGTCAGTGATATAGAAAAAAATCCTCTTCATAATAATTATGATCACCACAAAGTATAGAATGTACAAAGTTTGCTTTACAACACTATGTGACAAGATATTAGATAATACATACTTGATACTTCTCCAGTGTGTTTACAAAAAAATATAAAGCCCCTTGAGGCATTCAGAGACAGAGATTGGTTATTGGCTGTTTGTTTGTTTTGATAATTTCATATATATGTCATATACAGTATGGTAATAATAGCTGACTGACTGATACTGAGGTTCCTGGTTTGACTGATGCACACATTTTAGAGTGTGTGGCTATTTCCAAACATCAGGTAGTATGACTAGTTATGAAATAATTTAAGCGCTGAGTCACTAAACGGCTGTATGAAGTGTCACCAAAATAAATGACTTGCCACGCAGGCACAGACTATTATTACAATGTCCATAGTGTCCATAGATTACTTACATTTATGCCTGCTAGCAAAAGTCATGCAGGGTATTTACATACTGTCATCACTTTACCCATTCTTTTTTATACAGCTTATTAATATATTATCAACACAATAATTTTGTTAGATCATTAGTGACTTTGATATTACATTACATGAGTTGATCAAGTGTCTTTGAATAGCACAGCCAACTGGTTCAGTTTGTGTCATTTGATGCAAACCCATGAGAATAAAGGCTAATTCAAGACTGAGTTATACTTAGCGTGTGGGTTTCTCACACTGAAAACAGCTGATCTATAAGCTCACAACAGATCACGCTTATACATATACTATTTTCAGTGCACGGCACCGGCACAGAACTAAGTATAAATCAGATATTATACTTTGTTTTGCAGTACCTTTTCGCTTGACAAAATGTACAGATATATAACTGAACACAGTATGTAACTTTTGTCGAGCGACAATTGTTGAAAAGATCATAAAACAAAGTATAAATTAAGCTTAAAGCATCAACATCAACCACAACCATGTACAAACACACTTTGAGAAGCAGTCTCAGGTAAAGTGGACTCTAAAACACCCTTAAGATCCCATTGATCAGTGTCCTCTGATCTCTCAGCACTGTTTGAATACACACACGCACACACACGCATTGTCTCAACGAGATACATTTAGGCCGGCTGCACAACTACTGCACTTCACTGGAGTATGCTGTGTTGTAATTCAGTGTTTCCAGTGCCTATCCCAGAAAACCTATGCTTTGGGAGATATCTTTAAAAAGATGGAATGAAATCGGACATTCTTTGTTGCATTTCTGTGCTTTACACTGATTGTTGGAAACTCTTCAAAACTGTTCAGCTCTAGAACAGACTTTCAAGGTCTGTCTTCAGCTCACCTGAAGGTACAAAACCTGCTCATTTCTACAGAGATGACAGTGACAGATTCCCAACATTTTCAGCAACCATCAGAGGCTACTGATTTACAGTGCACAGATAATATGTATGAATAGGATGCAGACCAGACTCTCATCTTCAACAAATATCTTCTCGGGACATCTTGGCATGTAAATAAAATAACTGGACTGAGAGGAGAAGCAAACTCCTTTCCTCTCAGCCCAGACTCAAGAATATAGCTAAGAAAACATAAAGAGCAGTCTCCCCTTTCCCTGATGCTTCGACAGGCAGCAGACACAGTGACTATGGTAGCAGACAGATATAAATCAAATAGTCAGGACTAAAGCCTAATTTTAACGTTTTCGCATGACAGTTTTCAAGGCAACAATGCTACTACACATGTGCTCTGAAAATCTGTTATTCTCAGCGAGTATAAATTAGGCTTAGGCAAGAACAAGGAGAAGCCCAGATGTCCAATACTGATGGGCAACATTGACAATAAGGATGAAGATGATGGATGAATGAATCAAACTGACACAACATCCAATAGGGACTTGAGGCCATGTATTGCAATAGTTGGTTGATGAGATCTCTGAGAATTCAGAAGGCTTTTTTATGTTGTCCAATGAGTTATTCTCCAACCCAGCAAGTTTGAGTTGTCCCATATGGTGGCGTTACTTGCATTCCATGGAGAAGGTGTGTGTGGGGGAAGGGTACTTCGAATCTGGAGTAATGAGCAAGCCGAGAAGTCATCGCGTGAGGACGATTTCCAGTTGAGATTATTCAGTTTATGGGGTACATGGCCCTGGAGCAGAAAGGTACATGGGTAGGCATGGGGAGTATGGCTGCCACTGCGTCTCGCATAGCCGAGGGATCAGGGAAGGATCGCGATTCATTTGGCTTTGATTTCACTATAGTCGCTGCCATCATCCCCCCTCCCCAAGGGCCCCTCCCTGGACCTGGCTCCGATAAACTCCAGAGCAGCATAATTCAGCTCTTGCCTCTCCAGGTGTGCAAGAGAGCCAACAGGTTGGTAATCCCCCTCTTCTCCCTGTGGAAAGAAAGACAATGAATGATCGAGTCACAGCGCACTTGCAGTATAATGTCAAGAGACATCACTTCAGGTCAGAGACGAGTGATACGAAACAGCTTAACGCTAGGGAGAATGGACATTATTAGTGATTATTGGTCAACGTAGGGTAAGTGTTAACAAGGAGGTTTGATTCTGTTAATTTAGCAGTTCCAGTTAGCAGTGACGCGGCCATGCAAGAGCAATTTTGGATGTCGAAGGCAGTACAGAACAAAGCCGATGTGTAGCCGGATGCTGTCTCTCACTGAGAGATGTGACATTTTTGGAGGGGAATGTGTTTAGGAACCTTACCGTGGTCTCCTCTAGAATGGAGTTAAACTTTGAGCCCAACAGCTCTGTCTTAAGCTGTGCAAGAGTTAGGGAAGAGAAACAGAGACAGAAAAACGCAGAGAAGCGATAAAAGCAAGAGAAAACAGAGTTGGAAAGGTCATGGTTGTAGCTACTTTCAATGGTAGTGGGAGAGATTGGGTCTAGGAATTAAAAGTGCTTAGATTTCTCCGCTTTCAGAGGTTAAATGGAGTTTCACACTTTATGACTTAATTAGTTTCACAAACACAAAACTAGCCCCAAAGCCGGACCAAACTATCCCCAGAACAGGACATAATTAATAGGGCCTGCTCTTAACACAGAGTGATTGTAGTAGTCTAATGGTAACAGTCAGAGAATGGTCCTCCAACCCATCCTCCATAATAATCATAATCAGTGACATCAACATGTCTCACCACTTTCTTCCTCAGACTTTGTTTGTCCTTCTTGACTGCGCTGTAGTACAAAGCTGGGTTCTCCAGTTTACAGACCAGGTCCTGCCCAGGGTTGCCATTCTCTCTGGGGGACGGAGTCACATAATCAGACTCGGTCTCTCTCTGCCGCTAACGCAGGGCGACACTCCAAGCCTGGGCATCCATTTTAAAACAACAAGCTCTACGAGGTTATGCTCGCAGCCAAATGTGGTCAACGTGGTTATTTTCATGAGGTTTAGTTGCTGAGATCACGCTCTGCTTCAGAAGGGATTTGCAATGACAAAATCCCTTCTGAAGCACGTTTATTCTGGCCAAAATATGCCACTTTGGTTAAGAAGGCTACCTGGGTTTCATTTAGCATAGCAGGTCAGGGGTATGAAGCAGTGTCAAAGCAGGGAATTGTGCCTGCAAACTTTGGTTAGTCCAGCTTGCTAACCCACTCGAGGCAGCCAATATGAATCTCCAAGGAGTTCAAAAGAAACTGGTGATGGCAAATAAGGAAGTTGCAATACATGACTCTGTCTCCCACGGCCTTCGATCCAACACTCACTCATGTGTACACAAGTGTGCTTTAGAATGGATGACTAGGCTTAAGTGTTTCCTTGTATTCCATCAAAAGAAGACTTTAACAGGAAAATGTGTACCCCTAAGGCCCAAGCCTTGCAGGACGCTCTCCATTAGTACACAAAGTATGCTCACTTTTTGTTGTTGTGCCCCACGTATCTCACTGCTGCAATGATGAAGGCTATGACCGCCACTCCTCCAATGGTGCCAACTATTACTGCCATCATGTACTTTTCTGAAATAACAGTGATCCAAAGTGAAAAGAAGGGCATTTTGATTAGACTATGTGCATATCATAGTCACATGATATTTGGGTGATTCAACAAAAAGGTCAAACAATATCTAGTAATGGCTAATAACAGTAATACTACTACTTATTAATAATAATATATATATATTTATATATTTTGGCAGCTGAGCTACAAATAACTACAATATAAGTCCACTTACTCTCTTGCTGTAGTTCCAGAAGCACGCTCTCCGTTCCGTACGTGTTTGTGATGCTACAGTGGACGTTGACTGGGCTGCCACTGCCCGCTCGGTCGCCTTTCTCCCTCAGCTTGATCATGCCCGTGGAGGTGTGTCCGTCGGTGTGCGTGTAGAAGTTGTACCGGCCGTCTGTTTCGTTGATGGTGATGTTCAGGTCAGGGAGGTAGAACTCGATGGTGGGCTCAGGGTTGCCTGTGGCCATGCACACGCACTGGACACCCTCCCTCACCACCGTGCACTTTGATTCCTCCAGCAGGATCGGGGCATCTGGGGAATGAGCGGGTATAGTGAATATTAATTAGGTCACAGATTCTCAACCTGGGGTCTGTGGACCAACGGGGGCCAGGGGGTCCTGTTAGTGTTAGTTAAATGACTGAAGCAAAAGGACTCTTATAGGTCTGTAACTCTGAGAGTGTACAAATGAGACCTAACCTAACACTGAGGATTTTACAGTGTAGATTGGGATCCCCAAATAAAAAATAAAGTCTAGGACCATGGCTAAGATATGTATGTACTTCATTTAGGAGAGAATATCTCAACTGAATACTCATGTTTGAAAATTCAATAGACCATATGCACTAGGCGGTCATCTTGACATTAATGGCAGGGTGGAAACTAGCTGCAATTCTTCATTGACAGCTCATTATACAAACATACACAATCCTAACTAATTGTATTAAATTACTTCAAACTCACCAACGTGGCAGCTGTATGAAAATCCTCTTTCTATCTGTTTGTTTCATAAAAATCCAACGTAGACATGTTATGAGCTACTTTATGTCAAGAAATTCCTTGCAGGTGTTGGAGTTTGTAAGTGTTTGTTGGATAATCACTCAACGGCCCTGCATAGGACCTGTTTTGAATTTGCACATAATGCAGGAGGCAGCAGGATGTGGCTTTACCGAAAGGCAAGCGAGCATCACTGTAGCTTCAACAGTTTAGAAGATAGAGCCATGTTTTAAGTAACAGTTATTTAAAAAAAAAAAAAGGCATAGTCATTTTCGGGTATTTCACCCCGGATAGAGAATTTTTCACAGTTCCTCAAGTTGTTCATGGGGGTCATATTAGCCAAGAACAGTTGAGATATTCTCTCCTAAGTAAAGAGCATACATAGGCTATCTTAGCCAGGTCCTAGAATGGGGAAATACTGGAGGTTCACTGAGGAATTTTGGAATCACTTGGCATGACCACAGATGTGCACAATGCATTTGAAAATGCAGGTATTAAAAGGGTCAGCAGTGCACAATAAAGTGTTTATTTAACACTTAAGAGTATAAAAAGCTTTACAGTACACCTCAGAGTTAATTAACAGTGATGATTTTACTATAGCTAAATGTCTTTGGGTATGGGTGGAAAAACACAGCAAAATGGTGCAGTACTATTTACAGAGGGCCCACTCACACTCGACAGTGATGTTGAGGGAGCTGCTGGCTCGGCCATGCTCGTTCTCAGCCAGGCAGCGGTACTGTCCGTCCCCCTGCGGCGTGATCTCCACTATGTCCAGCACTGACAGTTCGTCTGCAGTGATGGTGCCCACTATCTCCCCGTCCTTCAGCCAGGTCAGCGTGGGTGGTGGGCTGCCTTGTGTGCTGCAGTGGAGGGCCAGTGTAGAGCCCTCCAGGATGGTCAGAGAATTGTTCACCAGAGGCTCACGGGGAGGATCTGCAAGTAAAACACAGGGAGACATCGGGAGTTCTTTATTTTTTTCTGTACTGAGCTGATTTTTGATCAACTAGACTCACTAGAGTGAGGACCAATCCTTTTCCCAGTTCTCATCCCAGTCAGCACACGTACGTCTTTCTATAATAGTCTTTCTCATGTTTTTGAAAATAAAATCTGCATCTACTACTTTAAAGGGACATTTCACCGCAGGAAGAAACTGCAGCCACTCAATGTTAATAGTATTTTTGTAATTGTGACCGTAGGTCACAGATTACTATGATGGCGAAAACTAGAGGTCTCAACAGGCCCGAAGATTAACGCCCGGCCCTACCTGGGACCTCATCAAACACTGTACACTCAAGACACACTCCAAAGTAGAGAATTCAGTAGAGAATTAATTCCATATGTTGATCTGACCGCCCATGCCAAAGCGCCAGTGCTCGCCCAGCAGTCTGCCGTCACCCAGGCAGATGCGTACATGTTACCCCTTAATGACCATAATGCTTTGCTGCACTTCCCCTTCTTGTGAAGAGGGGGAGGCTGCGTGGAGTTGTGGCTGGGGTGAAGTGACCCTTATAATATATAATGGAGATTGTTCCATATGTTGAGCAGGAAGTAGCCAATCAGGATAATCAAACAGCCACTACTCATGAGTCACAACTGCAGATAGTTTGATGTACGACAAGAAACAAAATAATATTTTATTTAGCTAGCACTTCTACGTGAATGAACATACATGAGAGTTGAGGGTATGCGCATGACATCTTCATCCTTCCCGGACGTTATGGGGGAACGCCTACTGAGTGCCAAAAAAAGACTTTCCGCCTTGACAGCCCATACATCCAAAACTATCCTCCTATCCTATCCTATCCTATCTGAATGCATTAAATTACACTAAATTACATTAAACACACTTCCACTCAACTTTATGCATGCGCATACCCTCTATTGTAGCTTAGCTTAGCTTACGCCTACTGCATAGGCCCTCAACAAGCGATCTCCAGGCACCTCTGTCCTGAGCCGTTCTCTCCAGTTGGTTCCAGGTCATCTTCGTGGCCTTGATGTCTGCCTCCGGGTCTCTGCGCCAGGTGTTTCTTGGGCGTCCCCTTTTCCGTTTGCCCTGCGGGTTCCATGTTAGAGCTTGTCTAATAATGGTGTTTGCGGGCTCTATTGTAGGGGCTCTGAAATATTTGCTGAATCTATTTGCTGCACCCTTTAAGCAGTGATTCATACTTATTTGTGCACGGGTGTCACAGCATGACACATTGGGAGCTTGTAGATCAGCTGTTTATGGCACCCGATCAAGTATGACACATGGCCTGCCTTATACTGTGCCATTTTTGCAGTGTATGGTTTGGGGAATGTGTCCGTGTCACTTACACTTGACAGCCAGGTACATGGAGGTGTTCATGACACCGTAGCCGTTGTCCCCGACACAGGTGTAGAGTCCCTCCTGAGACGGCGTCACGTCGTCCAGGGAGAGCGAGGCATTGGACGCCGTGTCCCACAGCAGCTCCTGGTCCCCGAACATCCAGGAGATCCTGGGAGGAGGGTTGCTGTCCACCTCGCAGTGCAGCATCACAGAGCTGCCTTCCATCACCTCGGAGGAGACGTTCACCCACACTGAGCGAGGAGGATCTGGGAGGCCAGAGAAGCAGGATGATACCAGGTGAGATTCAGCCTTAATCTTGGAGAGTGCATGCGGGGGCTGATATTAGTCCATAAAAAACACCCTCAGAGTGAATATAAAAAAAAGTCACAGTTATGGTCAACATCGTGAATGGCAGCTTTTCAGTTATGCAAATAATCAGAAAAGATTTATTACATTTTGGTTCAAGAATGTCAAAAGTAATCGTCACAACTGAGAGAAATAGAACAACACATTTTGGTGCAGGCAGGGTTTCCTAGACTGTGCATTTGTTTATTTTGAATATGAAACATCCGTTACTTACACTTGACATCTAGGGAGATGAGCCTCTCATAGACCAGCGTGGTGTTGGGGTAGTAGATCCTGCAGCCCAGCAGCTGTCCGTTGTGCATGGGCCTGGGGGTGAAGGTGAGAGTGCTGGAGAGCACCGCTGTGTTGCTTTCCTCCACGTAGTCTGTGGTGAACTCCGGGTCGGGCAGATAGTCGGTGTACATCCATTGGATCTCTGGAGCCATATCTGGACAGTTGTCTGGAGCGTAGCACGTCAGCTCCAGGTTCTCATCACTGACGATCTCCTCTGGGACGTCAATGTTGGGTTGATCTGGATGGGGAAAGATACGAAGGACAATAACATTGTGCTACTTCGGTGAGTAATCTACTGAACACAGTAAAATCCTGCAGTATCAGTCACAGGTCCGTTTGGTTCCATGTGTACACTTTCAGTGTTACAAATTTCACACATTTCAAATAATTTACTAAATGAACACTGAAGATGTTACTGTAGGCCTATATGCATTGCTGTGTGTAGGCCTACTGTGGCACTTACTGAGGGCTTTTGACACACCAATCGGTCAACTTACCCAGAACTTTAAGCTCAGCAAAATCCGGGTATGTGTAAATGTTGGCGCCTCCCAGGTCAGCGCGAAAGTAGTATCTCCCCGAGTGCTCTGTGCCAATGTTGTTGATGAGTAGAGTGCAGTTCCTCTGGTGTAAGTCACCCAACAACTTGGTGCGGCCCTTATAGCTCTCATGGACAACGTCCGTGCGTGATTTGAACACTACGGGTGGGAAGAGCTGAGGGTAGGGCTGACCGAAGTACCAAATGCCGTGAATTCCACGGTACGGCCTGATGCCCGCGGGATACATAAAGGTACATGGGATGACAACGCAGGAGTTAGTCATGGTGGAGATGTCTCGAGGTACCCATACGTTCCACTGGGAAGTGACATCTAAGAGGAGAGCAGAGACAAGCGTATAGTGAGAAGCATGCAAGCCAATTAGATGCACTATCCGTAAGGAGATATGCTTATGGCCAGTAGCTTAATTAATATTACATTTTGGAATTATTAGAAACATTCACTGTCACTATTTCACTAATCTCTCAAGACAGTAATCTCTCTCTCTCTCTCTCTCTCTCTCTCTCTCTCTCTCTCTCTCTCTCTCTGCTCACACAATTTTCAAAAGCTTCTGCCTAACAGTGTACATCGGGAGCACTTAAAGGACCACTTCAATCACCACTTTTCAACCTATCTTCATATAATTGGTCCTCACTAATGTTCATGTTCATAAAATAGCACTATTTTTTTCTACTCAGTCTGTGTCTCATAGGAGGGCTGTGGGCAGTTCAGAAACCGTCCTCCATGCGCATCATCACTAGACAGTATTTTTTTTTTTATTATCATGAGAACGATGGCTTCCATTTTTGCATTGTA
>OOFJ01109251.1:0-10021 GCA_900323375.1 Benthosema glaciale
TTAAACAAACTAAACCAAGATTAAAAGGATGGTTTAAAACTAAACCGGATTAGTGAAAACTAGGTTTAAAGTTTGGTGCAACTGGATTCATAGATAAACCTTGATTTAAACCAGATTAAGGCTTAATCTTTCTTGGTGCAAATGACCCTAATTAGTGTACTATAATTAGATTAATACAAAATAATCAACACAAACACTTTATTTAAAACACAAATCACATCATATTACGGCAAATGTGTTCAATCAATTATTCAATCAAAGCAAACGGCATAAACAATATTAGTTTGCCTCTTCTACAAAAATAAAAGCATTTATTATGCATATATTAATTCTGGAGCGTCATCTGTTGTGCATGCCAAGCTGTCATTCTCTGTCCCTTGTATTATACCGTACTTGTATAAATTGTATTATTTTCCACCACGATAGTCTTTATCCACCATCCAGATAAAAAAAGGCGCTTCGGACAAAACCTCTTAACTACATTGGACCCTCATACTGTCTACTAACACAGCTAACTCCGCCACCTCTCCCCCTCTCATACAAGTAATTGACAATATATAAAGTCCAAACACCAACTTTGATGAGGCAGTATTGCTTTGTTTTCAAAGGTTTTAGACATAATCTGGACAACCGTGGATGCGTCTGACTTCACGCCCTCACTTCTCAGTGATATGTGCGTTGAGTTTGACAGCGACCAGTCAGGCGACCGACACACAAATGTCACTCACACGCTGAGAAGGAAATCATGAATCTAAATATATTTATGGAACTCCTAGCAGAAGTTCAGGAGCTAGGCCAAACCTCCAATCAAGCTACTATACTCTCCCCACCCAAGACAGCGGATCATTGTGCCTGGGAGCCACGGCGGACCTCTGAGCTTCAATAATAATAATAATAATAAACATTCTTGCACATTTAACAGCACACATTCTCAGTTATTCTTGAAGTCAAATCACTATAAACACAGAAAGTCAAAATGTATCTGATAGTTGTTGTGAATCTATATATTTGATATATTATGTACAAAATAAATAAACCAAGAAGCAGAGAAATAGCCTGGTCGTATCACATTCATTGAAAAACAATGTACAAAAAATTCAGGCAAAGGCAAAGGCAGCTTGACATCTGTATGGAAATACGGTACGTAGGACAATGTCAGCTCATTGTCCATACAGTATAATCTATAGCCGATCAGGCAGGTCTACGCTAGGACCGGGCAATGTGGATAAAATCTAATATCACAATAGGTATATTTGAGCAAATACATTGATATCGGCATTGCGGGCATAATATAAATTTTCTTTTCAAGTTAAGAAAAATAATAAGATATTACGATAATCCCAAATCTCCAGAGCATAATCTCGTCTCATATCACAATATGGATATAATATGGATACATTTGTGTCATTTCATTTCAATATTGCCCAGCCCCAGTCTATACGCTAAAGTCACTGATTCATTTTCTTTATTTCACAGAGGATAATATATACGATAACAGTGTTCAGGTCATATTTAGTCAAGTATCAACTCTAAAATGCATAGTTATTAATCAGTGCTACAGTACAGTATGTGGTTTCAGTCATGGTCGCATGACCTTAACTAACAGTCTCCACCATCTGATAATAAATGCTAAGACCACCATTTCTCAAATGTGGGGCCTGGGTGGAACAAAATGAATGAACCCTTATGGGTGTGTACAAATGTAACCAAATGAGGGTCCATTTGGTTCCCCCTATTTCGTTCAATTTGTGTACTCTCATTATTAAAGCAATTAATAATATCACAATTTAGTTATACCTTTGCTATAACTGGTAACCAGTGAGAAAGGCTCATGGTTTCCAAACATACAGTAGTTATGGTCTCCTATATGGTTAGTATAGTCTATATTTCTTAAAGCATTTCCCTTTTTTTTTTCGTTTTGAAGGATAATGAACACTGCAACAAAGGGAACGTTTAAACATATCACACCAAATGAGGTATAGAACAACAACAACAACAACAAAGGAACATGTTGAGGTAAAACCACACATCCAAAGAAATACATTAAGTGTGCTTAAAGTCTGAAGAGAAGACAATACAGTTAGTCCTTTCAGGGTCAGCGTCAAGCCTGGAATCCAGACTTTCTGTGAAACGGACGGTGTCTCGGACACCCGGGCGCCGAGGATTCTGATTGGTCTGTGGGCGTGGTGGGACCAGAGCCTTCCAATGAAAATTCAAATCACTTCCCCTTACTGTGATTTGTTGAGCACTATGCAATCAACAATGACAGCTGGCCTAGTGTGGTCCTGGCGCATGCCACATATCGGCTCTGGTCTGACATGTTCGACTCCCTCCCGCTCATGACGACCTTTGCTGCATGTCTCTCCCCTTCTCTCTTTCCTATCTTCCTATCCTGTGTCCTATCTTCACTTTTAACTATCAATAAAGGCATGTAACAGGTGAGACAGTTCTACAGACGGCCAGACTGACAAGCGAAGTGAAAAGAACAAATATCACACTTGTGTGAAGTGAGGGGCGCTCTATCGTCATACATCGTCATGTGTGCGATGTACGATAAGAGCACACCTCACTTCACACAAGTGTGAATTTTAATTTTAATTTGAACTAGACTTTGGAGGGGCCCAAAAAGAAAGGTCCGCTGAACGGAGTGAATCAGTCTGGATTCCAGGCTATTGGGTCCCAGAGCAAGTGACGCCAACCTATAGAGTTGACTTTTAACCTCAAACTCTGTTCATTCATGCAGATTTTCTCCATTTTTGAAGTAGGCCTTAAGTGATCTTTATTTTCTCCGAAATGACTCCCTTTCATCTTGGTTGCTGAACTGGAAGACGGTCTCTCTCATCATGTGGGAATCATTTTCACCTGGGAGGACAGACCACTGGCACCAAACACAACAGGGCAGTTAGCAGAGCTGAGAGCTGCGACTGATTAGAGCTACGTACTGTAGGAGAATTATACAAACTAGACAGAAAACATCTATTATAAAAATCTATTTTAATTCAAACTATTTAGCATCTTGATCGACTGCAATCAAAGCTGGCCGTGAGAGCTGCACACAGACCACTTGAGAAGCAGATTGAGGGGGAAATACTGGACTTTAGAGATCACAGGCATAGGAGTCAATGCTAAACAGTGTTAAGGGAAGACCATGAGGAAAATGTCAATGCATCATCACCACTGTGCTGCTGCTGTTATAGGTTAACAAGCAATGAACAGGTTCACATCACAAGAGAAGTTAGTGAAGTTACCGGCAGATTGTTTTATTGCAACAACCATTCTACTTTAACTGTGATGTGGAATTAATCATTGGTTGGCAAGTGAGTTATTGGTAGTCTTGTGACACACTGACTACGATGCCCTACACAGGTACTGTGAAGGAACCAAGGAAGGAAGGAAGGAAGGAAGTGAAAAAGGGGGACAGGCCCAGGATCAGATCAGCAATGATGCAGACTCAGTGGCCACTGGCCAGGAGAGGGCGCCAGAATCACACAGCAATGTGTCACAAACCTCTGCATCCATCCGCTGCTGTTACAGCAGAGCTAGAGAGCGCAAAGCAGTGAGACATTGGACAAATTAAAAGAGAGAGAAAAAGAAAGAAAGATGTAACCAAAGCACATGAAATGTGGGTGGGATGGTAGACTTCCTGCTTAAACCATTAGACCCATTAGAACCCTAGTGTCCATATGGTCAGGAGGACAAAAACGTTTGCTAGCAGAGTTGAGAGCCATTCATTCATTTCATTGCTGTTGCCTTGCATTTCATTAAAGTAAAATAACTGAAAGATGGTTGTCATGTCGTTTGAACAAACACACCCCACCCGTCATTACAGTATGATCAAGTAGGGCATTCATTTGTGACTAAACACAAAAACTTAAAAGTATGGAGATAAGAGGTTTCTGCAATTATAAATTAATAACATACAATATACATTATGGATCATGCACTGGGTGCAGTACATTCTACTGATATACAGTATGAACCATAAGCTGGATTCACCTTTGAGAATGTAGTCTGTTAAGAGGCTGGGAACCTTGTCACTGTCCTCCAGCATCGCCTGTAGAACTGAAGCACAACAACATTACATTTAGTTTGACTCCGTTTCATGGATAAATGTTGTGAAAATAACAGATCTACAAGCTATCTATCTATGTATCTATCTATCTTTTTTTTTTCTTTTTTGCATTCCTAAGCCAATAATACCGGAGGAAAGATGCTAATGTCTCCAGTAGTCTCTCAAGACAGACTGTTGCCTAACGTCAACTTTCGTCACATTTCGAGGAAAACCGCGGTGTCGCTGGTGTGGAATTGAGAGAAAATACATCATTTTTTGGGTGAACTACTCCTGATTCCTTAAAGGACCACTTCACCACTTTTCAACCTATCTTCATATAATTCGTCCTCACTAATGTTCATGATAAAACAGCACAATTTTCTTCTACTGTGTCTTTGTCTCATAGGAGGGCTGTAGGCAGTTCAGAAACTGTCCTCCATGCGCATCATCAATGGGGAATCCATGCTAATAGAAACTGCATGCTTTCTTTTCCTCAAAAGTCCCAATGCGAATGATAATCTTATGATAATAAAAATATAAAAAAAAATCAAAAAAATATTGTTTAAAAAATCTGTCTAACGATGATGCGCATGGAGGAACGTTTGTGAACTGCCCACAGCCCTCCTATGAGACACAGACAGAGTAGAAACAAATTGTGCTATTTTATCAAGAACATTAGTGAGGACCAATTATATGAAGATCGGTTGAAAAGTGGTGAAATGGTCCTTGTGATAAAAAAAAATAAAACGGGTTCCGGAAACGGTTCCAAATGTGATGGAACCGATTCCGGTCCCTCCATGTTGGATTCAGTTCCTCCTGTTCCGGATCCCAACCCTAGGAGTGAGAACTTTATAGTTAGAGGAGATAGCGGTACTCACTCTGGGTGAGAACCTGGAGGTCTTGTATGGATGGAGGTCCTGCTTTCTTCTCGTATGGGATGACCGTTGTCAGATACTGAGACACAACACGGAAGAACGAGGAGTTACATTTTACCCTTTTACACTGGGATCCCCCAGGGCTCTATACTAGTCCTAGCTTCTTTATCCCTCTAGTCTACACCAAACCTCTTTGTTAAAAATAGCCGATCTATAATGTCCACGAGGCCCAGGTTGGAGCGTGTTGTGAAGTTGTAGATCGACTGTTTCTGCCACGGTGTTGCCTAACCTCAATGTGTCGTCATGGCATCAAGCGCAAAGAAATCTTGTCAGTTCCATATATGGACATATGCACATATGATATACTGATGACATCAGATCTGGCATAAAAGGGACACGTCGCCAGACGGACACTGGACAGCTACAAAGATTTCCATATATGGCCATAAAAGGGACAGACATATGCAACGGGTACTCTCACATAGCAGCCCAAACCTCTAGTTTGAGAAATTTGGAATATATGTTTTAAACATTTTAACAACACTAATGTTGTCTTGTTGTCCCTGGAACCACATTATTTTCAGATGGGGATCCGCAGGCGAATATATTATATCACTATGGGGATCCATGACATGAAAAAGCTAGAGAACCACTGGGTTAGTTTAGTTAGACTGACGAAAAAGGGAAAGGAGAAGTAACCTGTCGTTCATTTGCCCCACTCCCAAAAGTTTGCCGGAAGCCATTTTGAATGGCGGCGGAGAGCCCATCCATGCTGAAACGCTGAAGAGACACAGGAAATGGAGGAGGAAAGCAAAGCAAGAGTAAGGAATGAGATAAGAGCCAAGTGGAAAGGTGCAGGCAGTGGTGGAAAGTAACTAAGTACAATTACTCAAGTAGCTAGCACTACACTCTGATTGTACCCCTTCCTGCCACCTTCTGCTCGACTGATGCTAGCGAAACACATTCATTGTTTACCTGCTATCCTATAGTTTCAATCGATGCACATTATTTTAGATAGTATATTGGTTTACCTGTGATGCTAGTTTACTGAGGCACTAACACTTATTCACCAACACTTATTAAGTCACTCTGGATAAAAACGTCTAATAAATGCCTAAATTGTAGGTAATGTACTTAAGAACAATTACAATGTGCTTTTACTTGTCTTGACACTTTATACTTCTACTCCACTACATCTCACAGGTACTTTTTAATCCACTACACGAGTAGTTACTAGTTACTTTGAAGATTTGGATTACTAAAAAAGAAAATTACATTTCCAAATAGCCCAAGTATTCAAATAAGTGGTTAATCATCAGTTATTATAGTCCAATAAATTATGTTGTGTACAAATGGGGTATTCTGCATAAAACTTTTGCAACTTTAAGTAGATATTAATGTACTTTGATTAAAGAACATATTGAATGCACAACTTTAGTATCTTTACACGGTGGTATTACAAATTGTACTACAGATTGCGTGCAGGAGGCGGAGCAGACAGGAATATAAAGAAGGAACCGAGACAGAGAGATTATTGGATCATCAGCGTAGCAGGAAATGTAAAGAGAATAGTGTGTAAGAAGAAGTAATTGAATGTGAACTAGTCTAGTGTAGCAACCGCGTGCCCCAGATTGCTGGTAGGGCAGCAAGAGGAGAGTTTACTGGGAGGTCTCAAAGTTGAGCTTTACCTGGAGCCCCATAATTGCTTAATCTTCCCCTGTTCATATCGTTGGTTCTCACAAATGCTCATTATAAAATGGGACCATTTCTGTCTACTGTGTCTTATTGGCGGACTATAGACGGTTCAGAAATAAGATGATTGTATTCTCCTCATTGTATTTTTGGCAAATAAAACAAATAGCCGATCTACAAGCTTGTTAGGCTATGTTAGCCCCAGAATATGTATGCTGGGACTACAGTAATTATGCACCCACAGAGCCAATATAGCACCGAAGTCTGACCGGGGTCCCTGGAACAACAACATTTTCAGACGGGGGTCGGCGGCCAATTACATAGTTTTTAGGGTCCTTGACATGAAATAGTTTGAGGACCACTGATATAGAAACATAAGGTCGGCAAAGCTGTGCACTGACCGATCCGAGCGTGTGCGCGGCTCTCTCCGCGCGCTCCGCCCCACTCTTCGTCTTCTTCTGCTTCCTCTGCAGCTCCCTGTGCTCCTTCTGCCTGTTGTGCACGGCGATGAGGACGGAGATGAAAGCCTCCTTCACCTCCTTCTCAAAGTCCAGCTCGTCCCGCAGGGCCAGCTGGACTATCAGCTCCTCGGAGAAGCTCCTGATGGTCGCATCCACCTCCTCCAGGTGCTCGTTGAGCTCCGCCAAGCTCATGGCCCTCAGCTCTGGATAGACACGCACACGCACGCACACATGCACAAAGGGCTATCACAATCTTGACATTTTACATTTACATTTTTATCAATAATCGAAGTCAAACACATAATTGAAATGACAATTTAATTGTGTTTTTGGCATTCATTAACTGGAAAATAGTTAATGAATTCAAATTATTAAGTAATGTATGCTAATGCTTATTAGGCTTCGTAAACAAACTTTTCACAGGGCAGATATGACAAATAATGTGAATGTCCAAAGACTGACACGCTTCATTTATGTATTTATTTTAAATTGCCAAAATAGCCGATCTACAACCTATATACGACACATTGTAAGCCTGCCTACTGGCGATGTCACTGGTAGGCAAGATTCTGAACTGTCCACAGCTCTTTTAGTTCTACTGGAGCTCTTCTCCACTTACATTAAGTCTAGTTTTTATTTGTCAACGATCATCAATGGTGTGTTATTATACTCACTGTCCTCATAGCAGTGTGTGTTGCTGGAGGTGAGCAGCTCCATGCTGAACACAGACAGCTCCGACTGGGACGGGTTCTGATCTGCAGCCTGCTCCACCGAGTCCTGCATCAGCTCCTCTATCTCCTCAATGACCTACAGTATGTATGACAGGGATGATGGGCAACTTTGACAATGGATTGGAGATGGCCACTATATTTCCACACTCACTCCAGAGGGCCACATTGCACATTTCTTTTTGTGACCAACTTTTTTTTTATTTTATTTTTTTAAATAAGCGATGTATATACGTACAATACCGGTACATGTTTCTTTCTTTTTCTTTTTTCTTATAAATCAAATAGTATGGAAACCAAAAAAACTAAATATCACAATACTTGTGATATTGTGCGGTAAATGTGCGGTAAACACGGGATGTTTGTCTCAAGTATGTCAGACAGAAATAGTGCTACCAGACTCGACACCGGGCACTGCACTACCCTGTGGTGGTGTGGAACACGTGTGTGGAATTTGAAGTCGGTGGGCCCGAACGGTTCTCGGGTTATGCGGATTGCAGATGCACGTACAGAGACTTGGTGCATTTATAGATACTGTATAAGATATTTATTATTTTGTCATATTTTGCTTAGACTGACGCTACTACGTCCTGGCTTACCCTAGTGGTTACTCCAGATGCTAATATAACATACGCGTGCGTGCGTGGGTGCGTGCGTGCGTGTTACCTGCTCGGCGGTGAAGAGGGGCTCGTCGTTCAGACAGGACACGATGATGGAGTGCATGTCCAGCTGCTCCCTGAGCTCCTCGTCGTCTGACAGATCCACCAGCTCCTCACATGCTCTCTGATGGGACAGGAGGGGGAGGGGAGGGGGGTTAATCATCATGTCACTAAATCCTCCTGCTGTCCTGCTGCTGCTGGCACAATAAATTATTGGGATTTATATGAAATGAACAGCTCAGATTGAGGTGCACGAGTCAGGGAAATTAGGACAGAGAGAGGGGGGGGGCAAAGAGAGAGAGGGGTTGCAGAGAGACAAAGAGAGCAGAGAGAGAGAGAGGGGTTGGACATTAAAAGAGAGGGGAGAGGGAAAGAGAGGCATATAGATAGAGAAAGAGAGAGAGACAAAAGGATAGAGGATAGAAGTGTGATGGTTGATGGTGTTATGGTTGCTACTGTATTGCCTCATTTAATCTCTGCGGTAGGACGCATGAAACATCAGATCTACAAGCTTAAAGTGTGGTGCAGAAGCAACGCGGTGTGAGCTGGCAGATCTTCTATTTTCGACGCACACCACTCGGCCACTGGTACGACGGAGCATATCGTTGCAGTCGGGCAGAAACCGTTTATCTCCATATTCTTACGTTTTGTGTTAATTTCATAAATTAACATCCTAACATCCGCAAGGTCGAAGCGTGGTGTGAAGCGACACGATTTGAGCTTAATCCTGAAAAAGAACAGTTTCGGACATATGAGGTTTCCACCAGTATAAGGCTTAACTGACCGTATGCTGTGGCTGGCTGAACATGGCGGCGAGGTGGAGGGTGCGCGCCCGCGACCGCTTCCAGTCCAGCGGCATCACACGGCCAAAGTTGTCGGTCAGATCTCTCCAGAGTCTGCGGGGGGTTAACAAGAACCACTGAGCCAGGCACGCACATGTCATTTCTAATCTGTGATTGGAATATTGTGTCAAACCCCAGGAATATTAGCTTACTAAATCCTACTAAAAATAAACAGATACATTCATTTTGGCTGTACTTTTTGAGTGGTGTGAAACACCACTCCTATAACCAGCTTTGTTCTGGACTCGAAACGTCCCGTGTCACACCCCCTCCACCGTGGACAGGTATGAAGTCATTTGAGTTCAAACGGGTAGGAATCATTACATAAGAGTCATGTGAAGACTAGTACGTAAAACGTTACATCAGACCAGTGCTGGACAGTGCGTATAAAAGGGAATGCAATCAGAGAATCAATCACAAGTATTGGATCATCTTGAAAAGATGTCCTGAAGACCTCACACCACTCAGTTCACACGGGTGTGATTTTTTATGGTAAAAGCTATAACATACGTTTAGTTGTACGTTTTGTAGCAAGGGCTTCAATATCTGATGTGAGGCAAACTCCTTTACTTGTACATTTCAAACTTTCTTTTTTTCCTGCCTTGGACTCCTTGCCCCCTTCTTTGACGACACTATGGGAACTATACACAAAAGAATTTCACCCACTTTTATTTTGTTTTTTACTTGTGACAATAAAGCTGATTCTGTACAGT
>OOFJ01109252.1:0-10064 GCA_900323375.1 Benthosema glaciale
AGAATTACAGTCATTCAGGTGACTTGAAGAGACACCAGCGTGTCCATCAAGCTGAAGAGGTTTAGTGAGTTAAGTAAGGGCAGGATGTTTAAAAAAGAAAATCCATTTTCCAGTCCTGGAAAAGGTTTACGATTATTATTTGTATTTATTTTATTATAAAAAAAAAAAATTGAAATCCCTCACTATGTATCTTTTGGGGATATATATTTTGTTCATAAAAATATGTGTTACAGTACCTAAAATAATGATCTAACGTGATACAAGGCAATTGTAAATTGTTAACCCTTTCCCTACCAGCCTAATAAGCTTATTTTGCTCTCCCAGACCACCTATTTTCATGATTTAAATGTATTTATCAATTTAATCCCAATAGAATAAAGTATTAATATTCCAAACGTATTCCGTTTTGATCTCTCTGTCTGACTGTCCCTTTAAGAATCTTTGGTTGTGGAAGTGACGTCACCAACTTAGGAGCCGAGCGTTCAACCGCTTCCGGTTCACCGAATGTCAACACAGCTAGTATGAACCAAGGTCTATCTAAAGAGGTCGGGAAGCGAAGACCATGCTTCTGTACTACGGTGGAGTCCTGGGAGGAAACGGACATGCGCAACGTGCATGTACAACGTCCTGGTCTCCATTGTGCATGTCTGTTTACTCCCAGGACTTCACCGTAGTACGGAAGCATGGTCTTCGCTTCCTATCCTTGCTCTACTATCCTTGGTATGAACTCTAGCTCCCTGGCTGAAAGCCTCAATTGCTAGACAGATGAAAGATGATCATAGCTTTGTCGATTCTGGCTCAAATCGATCACGGAATATAGCTAGTAGATCTGTTATTTTTGTCACTAGTAGTACCGTCCCCATGTATTTCTTTGTATGGGATAGTGGAATGATACTTACCAGTATTGATGAATACTGATGTGGACTTTTGTTGAATTTAAATGCATGTACATATTGTAAATTACAATGAACAATGAATTCATTACAATAAAAGTATTTAAAAAAGCAGCACAAGCAATTCAATTCAAAGGTGCTTTATTGGCATGAGAAAACAAACGTTTACATTGCCAAAGCAAGGCTGACTAGAGATGAAAATGATACCTGACGTGTTTTAATGTTAAAGTTAAATAGCTTTTATAATGTACAACTTATTATTCGTATTCATTATGTTAATCCCTACTTGTGTCTCACAGTATCCTCTTGTTGAAATTTATGTCGTGGGAAACTCTTCCCCCCCCAGGTGAAAAGAAGTGGCTTGTATGCTAATGCACTGACGGAAGCACGAGGTCAGTCCGTTGCTCTCCCCAGGTTGGCAGAGGCAGTGTTGAGCCCAGGAATACATTAGATTGACACTGGGTGAAGAAAATGGGTTACAACATCGTGGGATAAGTATTTGTAAAAAAAAAAAAAAAAGAAGTAAATGGTTATGGGAAAACCAACATTTAAAACAATTAATGCAACACAAAACAAAATAATATGGATGCCATAATGAAATATTACTCTAGTGTGCAACACTGTACAATTAATTATAAACCAACCATAAGTGCTTGATTTATTTGTACGGTGATTAAGTGGTCAAATCAAATAGTATGTCCTATTTGATAATGATTCTATTAATCAATGCAGCTTTTATGGTTTTAGTGACAGGGACACATAAATCCTGCCTAGACTTAATATATTCTTGTGTTGAATGTTGAAACTATGAATGATGAATAGATGAGCGATCCCACTTTTCATGTTACCTTGTAGAATGTAGACACAATGGGGCTGGGCACTACCCAAATTCAACAGTGGGGGGCAGCAAATCTGGCCAAAACTAAGCAGACGGCAGAGGAACATTTCCCACAATGCAGTGTTGTGTTTGTGTTCTGATCCAAGATGGTAGCAAGCTGTTTAGTGTGAACTTCTGTACGAGAGAAAACACTGAAATAGCGTCATAGCCATATTTATTATACAGCTTCAGCTCCTCAAAACACCTGCTGGACACGTCGCTTCATCAGAGGTGATGATGTATTTGTGATAATCATCAGGAGGTCGTACTCGTAGCCCAAGATTTGTACAATACCTCTGCGAGAGGTTTAGCTCAACCACTAGCTGAAACACTGCAGGGAAAGATCGGCACAATATTGCTTTTCATGCGATTAATTAAAATGAGCAGTTCAGAGTCGTAAATACTATTAATGGCCTTATTACACTTTTTGATAGTATTTTTAGTGGTCAAATGTCCACGTGTAATGAGCAGGATTTGTATTTTGCATACAGTAATTGGTTAACTTAATTTGGTTGTCAGGTGAAGTTTTAGAGATCCTATGTCAGCAATCATGCATGCTGTAGTGCAGTGGTTTCCAAATCTTTTAGCTCCAAGCAACATTGTAGCCCCAGGAGAGGTCCACGCACACCCCCCTTAGGCATATTTATTTTTCTAGTTTGGATTTTTGGCATCCATAGGACCTCTAATACAGTACGTGGTTCCCAAAGGTTTTCATGTCAAGGACCCACAAATTGACATTGATTAGCCGCCCTGCGGACCACCCCAATTTGACCTGCATTAGTCCACGGGCCCCTATGGCATTTTTATCTCTGGGACCCCAAAAAATGTACCCATTCCATTTGGTTCCATTTGTACACTCTCTGAGTTAATGACCCATAAGGCTCCATTTGGTTCCCAACTGCCATTTAACTGCGGAACCCCTGAGGTCCCCAGAACCCACTTTGGAAACCACTGCTCTAATATAGAGATTTTGACGATCCCAAGACCAAAAATTGTCCTTTTTGTATTATTATTTGTATTTCATTTGTATTATTATTTTCAGTGTTTTATCACCCCCATGAGACCTGC
Organism: Benthosema glaciale; assembly: GCA_900323375.1. Classification (NCBI taxonomy): domain Eukaryota; kingdom Metazoa; phylum Chordata; class Actinopteri; order Myctophiformes; family Myctophidae; genus Benthosema; species Benthosema glaciale. The sequence goes on from OOFJ01109252.1 coordinate 2,839, forward strand.
AGAATTGCTGTCTGGAACACCGGCTAGACTGTCCTTCGGAGACACTGGCACGCAAAAATTTAGAGATAGACCAAGGAAGTGTGTTTACAGGCAGGCAACGTAACAGGCAGGCAACGTAACAGGGAGGCCAGTGATTTATTCTTCGTTGCATGCCGGCATCGCATGGCAAACATAACTAATCTACAAGCTCACAACGCGTTGCATCAACAACACATTGTGGACTTTTAAAATCGGCTTGTGTTTACAATTCGATTCAATTCAAAGGAGCTTTATTGCCATGCGAAAACGAACGTTTACATTGCCAAAGTAAGTGTCACAAATACAATACAATAAACAGTTGAAAATGGGGAAAGTATATACAGTTGGAGGGGGTACAGCATTATATGTACAGAGTTATGTCACATTGCATCGTTATATACATGTTATGACTTGGTATAGAGCTTTTTTAAAACAAAATAGCAGCAATTGTTTGCACTCTTGGGGACAAATAGCTGCATTTTCTTCCTCAAGACTATATAGTATACATACAAACTCAGGTTTAAGGTCTTTTTAAATGTTTACACATGGCACCGTAGTACTATTAAGTAGGCTAAAGCTTGAGGGGAGAGGGAAACTGCTCTGCTGTTTACCGTTACATGGCCAAGAGTCTCCCATTAACTCGCACGACATTTGTTATTGTCAATCATTTTTTTATGTTCGAATATTCCTTAGAATATGGAATATTCGTTTGCAGCCCTAATGCATCGAGGACCTCCCTAGTAGGGATGATGCTCAAGAGGCATCCTTACCAGTTGCAGCCCGAACCACCTAAACTGGCCCCTAAACTGGATTATATGTTATGATTGTAACAGGCCTAATTGTCCTTGTTTCAGAATATTCTGGGGTGATACAGTCAGAGGAAGAAGACCACGTCCAGCTGAGCTCCCAACCACCTCCGTTGTCGCAACATGTGTGTGAAACGGTGTGTGTATGGAATCTGCAATACAGACACCCGGTACCCCGATCGTTTGAAGGGGGGAGTCGTCTTTTTTCCCTTTCCAAAACCCAAAACCCAACCAGAAAAATGCAGGCAGTGGATAAAGCAATGTGGGAGACCCCATTCTCAACTAAACCCCACCAAAATAACAAAACATACATACATCTGCTCCAAGGTAGGCTAATTTGTTATGCTGTTTGAGACAATCACAAAACTGTATAATGTTACTACTATCTTGTCTTTACTAATAATATTAGTAAATGTAATGACAGTAGTGTGACAGTAGACTGTGCTAACAATATACACACCATATTATGATGTGTATTTTCGTTTGTTGCACAGTCTAGTCACACCAATATTTCACTGCAAAACATGAGCATGCGACAAATAAAACCACATGAATCTTGAATATTCACACATGTTTTTAGTGATATCATGCAAATTCAAACTTATGTTGCTTTAATTTTTGTAGCATTTTGTGAATGGAAAGCCTACAGCTGAGTATCCCAACCCGTTAGCTGCTGTAAAGGTGTCTAATCCTACAAGGAAACAAGGAAGAAATCAAAAACGGTACACGAGGCACAGTAATATTTCATTTATATATACATATCTGATTGTAACCCCAGTAGGTCCTATTATTCATAAACAAATTAATATTCTAATAACATGAGTTATGCTTTTACAGACTCAGATGTGAGGAGGAGGAGGAGGAGGAGGAGGAGGATGAATGCAATGAAGCGTCCTCGTCCAGTAACATGGAGAAAACCCCAGAAGACAGGCATTGTAACCAACAGGGTAGTACTGTTGCCACAGACACTGGTGAGTGCTTTACAGTATACCATTACCATTCCTACAACTCATGACACATCAAAATCCAAACAGCCCCATACGCTGTATGGCATATAGCAGCAATCCTTCTGTCTGTTGTTGTCCATTGTTTGGGAGGGTGGGGTTGGGCTATAAATGGTGGAAGGGTGAACACATAATGATGCTTGGTTGCAACATTAAAAACAGTGCTATATCACCATGTTCACTTTAGACCTTTATTTGCATCAAAATAGTCCATTTGACACATTTTTCCTTGTGTAATCTTTTAAACACATACTGCCCAGTGTCAATTCGAACCAGTAATTATCAAAAGTCTAACCTAAACCTTCGCGGGATGATCGTCAACCACCCGAGGCATGAATTATGTTACCACGATTAGCGACGGGATGGCGATGGTCTGTCAAATCAGTTAGAAGATTTTGCCTCTCCTCCATTATAATGGAGGGGGAATCATTTTTCCGACCGACCAACGATTTCCAGTTTGAATGTAAACAGACGCTCACAGACTGTAGTGTGTCGCTCACTGATATCAAACAAATATAAAGCAGAGATCTCCATTCTGGGCAGTTAACAGATGGGTTTGAAAGGACGGAGATCTCCGTTTTGGGCAGTTAAACTGTGATTTCTTCACTAACCTAAATACATCCATATACATTAAGCCAATTTCCTTTAACATTTGCAAATATTGTTATTCTCGAGACCACTAGATCTCCAGTTATTAAAGTCCCCTTTCAATTCTTTAATTACAGACCAGTGTGTGGAGTCCAGACTGCAGGTGAAGATGAACTCTCCAGACTCAGCCAGGGACGTTTCTATTAAACAGGAACCTGAAGTAATTTCTATTGAACAGGAACGTGAAGACATTTCTATTGAACAGGAGGATCCTGAAGACGAGCCACACCTCAGTAAGTTTAATGTGCTCTTTCTTTCTTTCTTTCTTTCTTTCTTTCTTTCTTTCTTTCTTTCTTTCTTTCTTTCTTATATTCTGTTCTGTAGGGCTGTGAAAATATCAATCTTTGGAAAGGGAATAAAATATATAATACCTGTTTTTTTTAACTCATCCGTCGCTAGAGTAAAAACATAAATGATCCACCCACTGCCAGCTTTCTTTCTTTGTTTTGTACTTACCTTATCTCAATTAAATCATTTTGACATCTCACGTCTGTGCAGGATCCCGTGATACTTGTTAGAGACACACGTCTCTCTGTTTCTCTCTCTCTCTTTCTCTCTCTCTCTCTCTCTCTCTCTCTCTCTCTCTCTCTCACTCACTCACTCACTATCTCTATCTCTATCTATATCTCCCTGTCAAATTGACAGTTTGGCCATTTTGTAAAGTATGGTTTGTTTTTATTTTAGAGGTAATTAAATTGTCAGTTTAGAAATGTGCAGATTCCCTTTGTATACAGCTATACACGTATATTGTTTGTTTAGTCTTTACTTTGAGAAAACAATGTTGCCCAAGACAATCGCATCAGGGCCCCCCAAAAGCATGTATATGCTATATAAAACGTACTTCTGTGGAAAAATAGTGACACCATGGAGCCTTTGTAAAACACTTTCTATTCACACCGTTTTAACATTCAACCGACCTCTGAACTATCATTTTGTTTCAGTAGTGTTTTTTTCAAGGTGGCGATTCAGGGCTGGAGCCAGGCTAACATCAAAGTCCTTATTCTATTGATTCCTTCATTCCAGAGCAGCCTGTGGAGTCCAGCAGCCTGCAGGTGGAGATGAGTTCTCCAGACCAGCCTGTGGAGTCCAGCAGCCTGCAGGTGGAGATGAGTTCTCCAGCACCAGCCGTCACTGTTTCTCACCAGTTGTTTCTCATGGTGTTCCTGATGAATAGAAACGGTTTGTTTTAATGCTTGCTCTTGTTCTTTTTTTCCCCTGTTCTGTTGTAGCTGCTACCCAAGCAACCTTTCACTATACAATTATGGCAATATGATGATATTATATACGTATGATCATCAACAAAAGGAAAAAATGTTAACAATACTAATACTGAACACTATCATATACATTGTGAAGTTCCTGGAAAAGGATTGGAATTAATCTAGTGTTTTAATGAATCGATAATGTTTGGCTAAATGTCCCAAAATGTCAAACGTTATGAGAAATATTATACACTGATTTACCTCTATAATTCCATTCAAATTCCAATACCTTATTGTGGTGCTTTTCCACTCTCTATTCAGCCATCCTCTGTGAATGTTCATACCGTCTGGAGCACGAAAGCTCTGAAAATGATCAGATAAGGCAGACCTCCCCGCTTCTGTTTTCATCTAATCTTACTTCAAAGTCCTCATTCTTTTCCTTCATTCCAGACCAGTGTGTGGAATCCAGCCAGCAGGTGAAGATGAGTTCTCCAGCACCAGCTGAGACTGTTTCTGTTCAACAGGAATACGTCGGTAAGTTTCATGCTGCTACCCAATCAACATTTCACTATAATTGTTAGCAATGATATCTGTAGTCATCATCATCATTAACCCAATTAATGCCTGGATTCATTTAAAATTGATTCATCTTAATCTTGATTAATCTTGTGCCGAGTGTGCTACAGGACTTACTTTTATTACTTTTATTATTTTATTTTTATTTTTTTCCCACCGACCGGAAAAAAATTGCGGTCGTTTTCACTTCACGTACTTCACGTCCTGGGAGGGGACTGCCCATACAATGCATACATGTTCTATGCCTACAATTGTCTTTGAGCAGAGGTGCTGAGGTTCATTGTTCCGAAGGTCTGTTAGTCCTACATAAGGTTGGCGGACATGCGTTAAGGTTGGCGGACATGCGTTAAGGTTGGCGGACATGCAGTACCCCGTGGGAGGTTAAGGTTAGGGTTAGAGATAGGGTTAGTAATGTAGGAACAATGGTCCTTAGGACTAATGAACCTTAGGACTAATGACATGGACCCGTCCTGGGAAGCCATTATAGTCCATGCTGTATAATGTATTGCTGAGCGAACACCCCCTCTGCCGAGGCCAGATTTCTGCACAAACAGCGCACAGGGAAGGGAGCTATAAGCGTTCTCCTCCGAACGTTAACCTAGAATGAAGAGAGAAGGATAGTGCACGGGGGGCGTGGCGCCGTCTCCTGCGGGAGGTTTGCACATGCTCAGTGTAAACAGGAACTGATTACTGATGATGAAGTGTTCCAGCAAAGGTGCTAGATAGAAAGCTCATAACTTGTGATGTAAATAATGAGATCCAACAGCAGTCACTCTTCCTTTTTCAAATGTTTTATATCATCCACAGCACTTGAATGAACAGTATCCATGTTCCTTTGTCATTTCAAAAAAATAAAAGTTGAACACATGTACTACTACAATCAAAGCAAGCATCAGAATGACACAAAAGAAAAATATACAAAAACATTAGAATGTAGTTAATTTACTTATCCTTGTCTTTCAGTCCGTTATACACACAGTTATAAAATAGATATACTTTTAAAATAAAAACAAAATCAACATGTACAATTCTCTTTTTATGATTTAGGGTTAGCAACTCCCATGCACCTCTATAGCACCTCTGCTGGAACACTCCATCATCGCAGTTCCTGATTACACTGAGCATGTGCAAACCTCCCACAGGAGACCATTTCACGTAACCGTGCACTATCCTCTTCTCTTCATTCTAGACGTAAACACGGAAGCAAACGGAGCTGGTGTTGCGCGACGTCATCACGTTGGCTACGGGAAGCAGTTTAGGACAAAAAAGACGAAGGGGAAAATAGCCCGGAAATGTACTCGATTTAAATGTACTCGATCGGTTTGATATCAATGTAATAGCGTTAAGATGTCCACAGACGTCTCCGCTCCCGGTCGTTTATTTTTTTTTATTTTTTTCTGAAGACGTTCAGGGACATCCTTGAGAACAAATGGGTTAAAAGCAAATTCAATCAGTCCTAACCCTAAATCCCAGTTCTGAAATTGTAAGCTGTATATTGTCTGGGTGTAAATATGGGAGAATCATTGATGATATTGAACCAAAAGTGAGGGGGATTGGGAGCTATGCTATGAAGAGTTGAAGTTTATTAGAAAATCCATTGCACAACAGTGCGAATTATGGTGTTTCTTACAATTCATTTGATGCTGTATCAACACATTTTGCTTTGGGGACCAAAAGGGGACCCTTTGAGAACCATTGGTCTACTCTAAGACAGCTCAACATCTTACAAGTAAACATCATACTAGTAGTGTAAGCGCCCTCGAATGGTGAAATAATGTAGGGGATGGTCTCAACGGGTGGTCTTTTTTTTTCTTCAAGCACAGAAGAATTGGCAGTAGATCACTGTGAAAACTATAAAAGTAATATAAATATAAATACCATTACAAATGTAGCCATTGATAGTTTTCAACAACAATAAAACTGTGCATTATCTAATCACTTGGGATTACCATCAACAATAAAATGGTCAATTTATAGTCGTGATAATACAGTGAACACAAATCATTTCAGTACAATATCAATAAAATGTCAAAGCATGTACCAACCCAATGGAACATGAACCAAATGAGCCATCAAACAAAATACAATTAATTAGGCTCAAAGCAAAACATGACAGAGACCTCAAAGTAAATCATAACGAAACCCCAAACCACAAACAAATAAACAATCTACCTCGCTCCGCTTATCGAGGGGCTAACAACAGAAGGACGCCACCAGAGAGCTTCATACACCGTCACCCATCATCATATTGCACATCAAACGGTTTGTATCGAGGCAGGTGCTGTGGAGTGTGAACAGTATGAACGGCTCAGTTCTCTATGCCTACAATGTCTTTGATCAACATTTGAATTGAAGTGATAAACGTTTAGAACAAACAAAACATACCGTAGCACGCCACTAACAAACACACACGCCGTCTCTCTTCTATCTGACTGACTGTAGTCGAATGTGGGCTGATAGTGCGTGAAGCTAGACTGTCTAAGTTGTGCGTGTTCTGGTGGCGGAAGCGGGCGTTTCAAAATAAAGGTACTGCAAGCATACGGTAAATGTCAAAATAAACGAAGCAAATAAGCAAAGAAAATAACATATTTCAAAATACGGTCAACCCAAAATAAATGTAAATAAACAAATTAACTTCAAAGAAAATAAACATCAAGTGTCCCCGACACTAACAAGTAGGCTTATTAGTCTTGTTGTGGTGACTACTATTAGGCCAACTACGGCTTCTATTGTGTTTGTCTGCTGTATAATATACAGTATCGGTAATATACATCGATAATCTTGAAGGAGTATTATTATATTCCTACCTTGTTTTAGTTTTCTTATTCCTCTTGTCACAACAATAAAACAATTGAATGGGGGGGAGTTTGAAAATACATTTAGGATTTTGTTTGAAGGCGAAGCATTCTTTTTGCTGTGCATAAACATAATGAAATACTTTTTTTTAAATATATATATATTTTTGGGACTTT
>OOFJ01109252.1:10088-21308 GCA_900323375.1 Benthosema glaciale
GGGGGGGACACGCGACGCGGCAAAGTCCGCCGGGATCGAACCAGGGGCACGCCACGTCGGCAACTCCGGTGCCCAAGCATGGCTTGAGTATTGAAATAATTCCCGTAATCTGTGATTTGTTTATTTATCTCCCTTCTCTTCAGATTATAAACGTGACTGTGACGAGTGTGGGAAAATCTTCAAAACAAGTGGTGCACTCCAAATACACCTCAGAACTCATACAGGAGAGAAACCCTACCAATGTGACCAGTGTGGGACAAGGATGCGCTACATCAATGATCTCAAAGTTCACCAGAGGATTCATTCAGGGGAGAAACCCTACCACTGTGTCCAGTGTGGGAAACATTTCAGGAGTAGCAGTAATCTAAGAACTCACATGAAATGTCATTCAGGGGAGAAACCTTACCACTGTCACCAGTGTGAGAAAAGTTTCAGCATGCGAGGCAACCTCAAAACTCACCTGAGAATTCATACTGGAGAAAAACCCTTCCTCTGTAACCTGTGTGGGGAAAGGTTCAGCAGTAGCACTACTCTAAAAAGTCACCAGAGAGATCATACAGGAAAAAAACGCTATCCCTGTGGAATGTGTGTGAAAAGTTTCAACACACGCAGTGAGCTCAAAACTCACAAGATAATTCATATGGGAGAACAACCCATATGAATCCTCCGACGGAGACCTGATGGAGAGAGACTGATGGAAAGTACTTGTGCACCGATAACTGCCACAACAAATCCTCACTCTTCTTAATGCAAAGTGCTCGACAATTATTACTATGGTCTAGTTATAGAGCGAAAAAATTCTGTAAGGTAAGGTTCAGAAGGCATGCACCATAGAGTTCATACTTGATGGGAACCCAGTGAATTCATACAGGAAAGAAACACTTCCACACAGAATGAGCTCACAGTAACTTCAAAAGTAATACGGGAGAGTTTCAATTAAACCATTTCACAATGGAGAACACTTACGTTGTGATAGTATGGGATGAGTTTTGACTTGCTTGAATACTTGAAGTTGAAGTGGCGCATCCAAGAAGCCATTTGTGAAGTATGTGGCCTATGTGTATTACAGGGATAATACCATATACCATTACCTTATGGTACTGGTATGGACAGTGACCTCATACTTGCCAGGTTTCTGTGGAATGCGCTGTTAAACTAATCATTTCAAAACTGTCTTTAAACCTAGAACACTAAACGAGTGATTTTCACCCGGACAGTTATATAAGATCGTTTTTTTTTCCTGCCCACATCCCTGTTCTTTTCTACAGGCAGGTGTTCGGGTGAATTTCACCCGTGTTTAGTGATAGTGTGATAGAGAAAAAGATCCCATACACCCACATTACAATGGACTTTTTTCCCCCACTGGACCAATCTCACATGTCTTAGGAATGGGTGGACCAAAGGAGAAGTTCCCAACTTCATTTCTCTTTATTTAGGAATATTAAAAAAATAATATGCACGTTTTTCACCCTATGATTGTGAAAAGTCATGATGAAATATTAAAGAAGAGTAGCTCAAGTTGCCATGTATTGCTGTACTTCAATATATTTTGATGAGAAATATTTTTTATGAAATATTTTACATTGGGTAAAATATACCCGTGTTTAGTGATGGTGTAACAAAACATGTTTAGTGTTCTAGTTAAAAAGCATTTATCAGGAAACTACAAGTGTAGTTAGATATTACCGTAATTGACATTGAAATGAGGACGGGAGTGGTACACCACTGACATTTTCCCCTTTTCTCCTCTGTAAATATAGCTATGTGTATATGTATCAATGTGTTATAATTTTGTGCTCTGTTGATAAATTGAATACATCGAACCACAAACAATTCCCCATGACTTTTTTGGGGGTGTTATCCTTTTTGATACTAAGTACTTTACTGTGCCTTTGTTAAATTTGTTCGACTAATAAAATTCAATGAAAACAGAAAATTGCCCTGTTCCCAGATACTTCTTAAACTGTCCAAGTCAGTAAATGCACCCACCACTTTCCTGCTGAACAGGACTAGATCGAGGTGGAACCTCATCTCGGACTCGGAGCTAAGCGGCAGGCAGCATAGATATGAGGTGACAAACGGAGCTAGTTAATCACGGAAGTGAGAGCTCTCATAAGTCCAGTACTTGGACAACTTTCATGACTACAGTACTTCAAATCTTAGCTTGGCCTTAAAGTTTTGCTTGCATGTGTGCACATGCAAAATTGTAAACCACATGCTTGACACTGCAATGAAAAAGAATAACGGATACACAAGTCTGCTGTAATACCGAGCACTAGGACAGTCTTCCAGGAAACAATAAATGAGTGAATGAATGAATAGATTAATAATGTTCCCACTTTTCTGGTTACCTTGCAGAATGTAGACACACTATCCAAGTTCAACAGTGGGGGGCAGCAATATGCCAATCTGTAAAAACTAAGGAGAGGAACATTTCCCACAATGCAGTGTTGTGTTTGTGTTCTGATCCAAGATGGTAGAAACATATTTTAATGTCTATGCAATGCACGGTGAAAACAACATGGCGTGTTATGGACGCCGTTGGTTGACTGTCGCCACCTAAAAATACAAAGAAAACAATTTCGTCAACTCAAAACAGTGTCGTCGTCATTAAGCAGCAGGAGGACGTTTGTTAGCAGCTCAACGGTCAACAACCAGAGAGACAGCAGGTAAATTACCCCCGTTTGGAACCTCCGAGTTGAGGAGGGAGAGGTTCCGATCATTGGACTTGAGAGCTATTAGGTAAAAAACAACAAATTCATGTTGTGTTTCGTCCATTTATCGACAATGACAATCAAATCAGTCCTTGAGGTGCCATTTCCATCAAGCCTGAAGCGAATTTCCAGAAATTCGATCAAATAAATACATTTTTGCCCCGTTTGACGTTTCCATCTGCTAATGAAATGCTATTCTTGTGTGATAGTTCACGAAATAAGCAGTAGGTGGTGCTATCTTGCCAGTCAAGTGAGACGCATATTTGACATGTATTTTACCTTTTGAAGTTCTTTTTGGCAAAATATAAGTCCTATAAAGCTGTCCACCCTAGACAGAATCGATAAATACCTCTACGAGAGTCTAAATCTTAGGCTATGTCCACCCCTGAGTACTTGTCAGGGTGGGGGGGAGTTCCAAAAATAATCATATTCGAAGAAATATGATTATTTTGGGGAGTCCCCATTTCAAATATCATTATTTTGGGGCGTGAAAAGGTTGAGAACCAATGGGTTACATTGTTTTAATGTTTTATTTTCTTTCTTTTTTTAAACTAAGTGAAATATCAATTTTATGATAAATTCCATTGAACGATTCAATTATTTAATTTCAGACCAGTGTGGTGAGTCCAGACTGCAGGTTAAGATGAACTCTCCAGACTCAGCCAGAGACATTTCCATTAAACAGGAGGAACCTGATGACATTTCTATTAAACAGGAAGCTGAAGACCACCTCAGTAAGTTAATTGTGCTCTGTTTCTATCATATTTTCTGTTCTGTTTTAGAGCTATCATAATATCTAATTTCTTTGTCACTGATACAACCAGACGCCTCGGTGATGGCAGACTGCTGGGAGCGCGTTGGCGCTTTGGCATGGGGGGTCAGATCAGCATATGGAATGAATTCTGTACTGGCCATATATGGAAAGTGTCTTGAGTGTACAGGGTTTGATGAGGGCAGATCAACATATGGAATGTCAGAACAGGAAGGATAGGTGGGGAAGGATCAACATGTGGAATGTCAGAACAGGTCAGCTCCATGGAGAAGATCTAAGAAGGGTTTGAGGTCAGATGTAGAGTTGCTGGCCAGCTCTTCTCCACCTATGGTTATCCAGGGTTAGATGAGTTCAGTGTTCTTCACGCTCAATCTTCATATATATGGAAATGGCCATATGGTGGCGTGATGTGTCACAAGGCGTAGGCGCGCTGTCACGAGGCGTGACCGTATATGGAGGTGTGATGTCATGAGGCATGACCATATATGCAGGCGTGACATGATCACAGAAATGGAGGTTTTCCTAGTAAACGCGTTAATACACGGTGAGACGTCTATAGAGGTGAATCAGTAAGCTACAACTGTGTGTGTGTGTATGGGGGGGTGAGGAATCAATTGGCACAATGTTAAAATTGGGAGAAAAGAATGGCTACTATAAATAAAAAATAACATACCCAATCCACAAGATTTGGTGTAGAGGGGCTTAGTTAATTTTTAAGTATAGAGGTTTAGTTAATATCTAAGTATAAATGGTTTCAGTTTCATAAAACATTCAAATGGCTTAATGGCAGTGAGCACAAGACATTTGGTGCTGATGCTCGGTGCATTGGGTTGTGAGGTTAAACCCACAGACGGACAGATTCACGGACCCATACTCACAGACGTCATTTTTAGACGTCTCACCTCCTACAGAGCCACGCTGTAAAAATCAGTTTCATGTACATTTTACACTATTCCAAAATTCTACCAGACCTTTATTTTCGTGCCATGGCGTCATGCACTTATAGCGGCATGAGCTGTAATTGGTTGACTTGTACTTACATACAGACACAATTTATTCTTTACAGCTGGGTCTACTTCCTAAATGACTGTCAAATCAGAGTCCACATGTAAACATTATGTTATTTCAATATTGTTTCCTAATTTCACCATTAAAATAATTTTGTATTATATTTTTTATGTTAAAAAATAAACCATAAAGCTTTAATTGCGGAAATGTTTTTTTAATTCTGTTATCCATAAGAAATGCCTCCTCAATCAGGTTAATAATAACATACCATTACCAATCAACACCTTATTATGCAGTGAGTTTCAATCCTTTGTCAAGGTCTATTATTTATTCAGCTATTATTCAGCAAATAATCAGCTTTTATTTTGCATCCTGGGCCAGTATGGTCATGTCATTTTAATTTGTTTTTGGTCATGACAGTTTTCATAGAATAGGTATACTCTAAAGGTAGTTACTATTGACGATATTCACACCGTAGCCATGTTGGCAGCAAGGTGCCACCTAGGTGCAACTTCCCATAGACATCCCATTCATCCAAATAGAAAAGTCTTATCTAATTATATTAACCAGCATCAAATTCACCAACATTGCAGCTGTAGGGAAAGCTTGAATTGTCCTCTTTCAATCGGTATAGTTTTTGTTTAATAAAAATCCACCGTAGACATGTTATGAGCTACTTCCTGTCAAGAAATACTGTGCAATTATTTATTTTCTAAGTCTCAGAGTTTGGGAGTGCTTGTTGGATATCACTCAACAGCCCTGCTATACCAACCTTTGACTTTGCACATAATGCAGGAGGTGAAGTAGCTCATAACATGTCTACGGTGGATTTTTATTAAACAAAAACTATACCGATTGAAAGAGGGAAATTCAAGCTTTCCCTACAGCTGCAATGTTGGTGAATTTGACGCTGGTTAATATAATTAAATACAACTTTTCTATTTGGATGAATGGGATGTCTATGGGAAGTTGCACCTAGGTGGCACCTTGCTGCAAACATGGCTGCAGTGTGAATATCGTCAATTGGCAGGGTTTGGATGACAATATAACTTTTTCAACAGATATTATATTTTATAAAAAATAAATATTCATTTTGATCCTATTAGCGAGTAATCAGAGTATTCGACCCATCCCTAGTTAGTACCTAGCCATTTTGTATTTTTCTTTTTAGGAATCCAGACACTATCATGTTCTTTTGCTGCTCCTAGACATCCTTCACATGGTTGTGTTAAAGAGGAGGATTCTGTTGAACAGGAGAGGAGCCCCAGTCTGCTCCAGGAGGAACCAGAGCCTCCACTGCCACACATTAAAGATAAACAGGAGGAGCTTCTTCAAAGACCAGATGGGCCATTGTTGACATTACTAGTGAAACGTGAAGAAGAAGAAGACGATGAAGACGTCTCTTCACCCTGTTCGGAAATCGTAGTTGAACTTGAATCAGACTCTGGAGTCACTGAAGACGGTGATGATTGGGAGGAGACCAGTATAGGTCAGTCAGCTTTAAGGACAGGAATAATAACTGGTTGTTGGCACAACAACTAAATTGGGTGAAAAAATAGAAAGATATAACATGAAATAAAAAACAAGAATATTAAGAGGGATGCCTCTTAATATAGTTGCAAGTAGTAAAGCTTTCATCTTCAAACGAGTGCCATTTTGGGAGCAGCTCTCAAAATGGGACTCGTTTGAAGATGAAAGCTTTACTAGTTGCATCTGCAGTCACCATTTGTACCGTGCCTTAACTTCTCTCTGTCTCTGTCTTTCTTTCTTTCTTTCTTTCTTGCTTTCTTTCTTTCTTTCAGGAGTGATGTCCCAGTCTTCCCAGACTCAGGTCTTCTCTTGTTCTGAGTGTCCATACCTTAGAGGTCCATTGGCCTTCACATCTAAGGTTTTCCTCCATCAACACATCAGGAGGAGCCACAATGACCTCTACTGGAAAATGCTGAGGAGTGGACAGATCACATCACCAGACAAATCCTTCACTTGTAAACATTGCAACAAGAGTTTCAGTCGATCAGATAACCTGAAGATACACCAGCGTATCCACACGGGAGAAAAACCTTTCCACTGTCAACGTTGTGACAAGAGGTTCAACCAGTCGAGTAACCTGAAGAAACACCAGAGTGTCCATGATAGAAAAGTTATATATAATTTTATTCCTATTAATAATAATCAAAAGGACTGTAAGTTAAAAGACTGGATGTAAGAATGTAATTGAGTAGATGCTGATCGATGTACTCAAGTCAAAATGACTTCATATAAAGAATATTTCTGCTACAAAGTAACTTGTGATATTCTTGCATGCTGTGTTACAGTCTGAATAGCCTGCATGTAGCAATATTCAACTTGTATAGGTTAAATAAAGAATTTATTGATTTCATAGGGGGCAGCTGGGGGGGGTAGAGCAGTGGGGAGGCTGAGTTGTTTAGCCGATGTTTGGGATTATCAAGCGATTATTCCCAGTAGGTTGCTCATCAAGCCGATTTTTTTTCTGTCGCCTCGTCATGCTGCGAGCCGACTGAGTTAATAAGCGTCCTCAGCCCCGCCCCCGGCGGACGTTGTGACAGACGTTATTAACCCTAGCCCAACTTTGAGGGTTTGGTCTAGGGTTAGTAGCCCAGTATGTCAAATATTACTATTTCTAACCCTCCCCCAACCCCAAACCTAACCATAACTGCAAGCACGTCGCAACACATGTTTTCCGTCAGAAGATTTCCGGGTTTCCCTCTTATCAATGCCAATCGTGCCTGGCATGTTGCCAGACTACATGGGACTGCTCGAAAAAATCGGCTTGATGAGCAACCTACTGGGAATAATCGCTTGATAACTGGGTATCGGGTGAGTTGTTTATTCCGCGCTGAGTCCGCGCTGATGTCAGAAAGCAAAGATTTTTAGGACTCAAGTTCACTCAACAGTAGCAGCATACTTTGTAATAAATTGTTGGTGGGTATGCACATGCATATAAAACGAGTGTCATATCGAGTTTGACATTGTTTATTGCAATCAGATTGAACTTTAAATGTTTGGATGTATGGGCTGATTGGGCTCTCAAGGCCAGAAAGTAGTTTTTGCCACTCACTCAGTAGGCGTTCAGCATATATAACTTCTGCATGATGATGTCACGCACATGCCCTCTATTCACAAAGATTCTAAATAGAAATAGTAACATCTTAGATTAACTGTTCAGTTCAACATTCCACACCTGGGCAGAGACAAAGCCGTCTACAGCGGTCGGCCATCCATCCATCTAAGACCTAGATGGATCATGGATGGATGTTCTACATGTCTGGATTCTCTGGAAGGTCACAGTAGTTACTGTATAAGCAATGGACAGTAGTACCCGATACCAACAGTGGGGGGCGGCAATACACCCATAGTCTAGCTGCAAGTGAGTCTGTCCGCAGAAACCCTTCTCTAGTCTAGACGGTGGCCACATACGTATACCATTGCCACATACCCACAATTCACGGTGAAAACAACATGGCGTGTTATCTATGGTGTTGGCTGACTGTTGACGCCTAAAAACACAAATAAAACAATTTCGTCGACTCAAAACAGTGTCGTCATCATTAAGCAGCAGGAGGACGTTTGTTAGCAGCTCAACAGTCAACAACCAGAGAGACAAGATACAAATTCCGAGTTGAGGAGGTTCCGAATTTGGCTGACTTGGGAGCTAAAGGTAAAATGAACGAATTTGTGTTGTGTTTCGTCCAATTAACTTTACAATGACAAACAAATCAGGGACTGAGGTGAGGTGCTTTTCTATCAAGCCTGTTCGAAAATCGGAAGCGAATTTTCAGAAATTCCATAAAAGAAATGCATTTTGCCCCGTTATGCGATTCTTGTGTGATAGTTCACGGAATAAGCAGTAGGTGGTGCTATGCTATATTGCCAGTCAAGTGAGACGCATAGCCTATTTGACATGTACATTTTTGAAGATATTGCGTGATATATGCGTCACGCATCCATAATCCATATGTGGTTGTCAGTCCATCACGCCTCGTGACAGGTCATGCTCCATATATGGCCATATCCATATATGAAAATAATGAAGATAAATAATGAAGACGTCAGATGTAGAGACAACTCTACATCTAGAGTTCTCAACAGGCTCGAAAATTAAGGCTTGGCCCTACCTGGGCCCTCATCAAACCCTGTAAAGACACTGCGGCGGTGGCGATGGGGCGGCAGTGGCTCAGGGGTAGAGTGACTGGATGGCGGTTCTAACCCAGGCTCCCCCAGAGCTGGTGTCGATGTGTCAGTTGCTCCTGATGTGCTAGTTGGTACCTTGCATGGTTTATGCTGCCATAAGTGTGTGAATGGGTGAATGTAATGCACAATCTACTCCGTATGTACAGCGCCTTGGATAAAGGCGCTATATAAATGCACCATTTACCACTGCTCCCTCTGCCACTATTATATCTCCATATATGGAGCTGACCTGACATTTCATATGTTGATCTGACCTCATCAAGCACTGTATATATGGCCAGTAGAGAATTAAATTAATTCCATATGTAATTGACCCCCCCCCCCCATGCCAAGCTTGCCCAGCAGTCTGCCGTCACGCGGGGGGATGTGTGCTTCTCACCCTGAGGGCGTCCCCCACTGATCCACAAGCTCGCAATGGCGAGTCACAGCTTCAGCTTGTAGATCTGCCACAATATTGAACCCGATCAAGCTAATTGTAATGCCTCCAACTCCTGCGATTCCAAGTGCTTGTCATGGTGGCCAGTTCAAATATGATTATTTTAGGAAGTCCTCAGTTCAAATATGATTATTTTGGGGTGTCGCAGCCTGATAAGGTTGAGAACCACTGTGTTAAATAAATATTGTTTTTCATGTTTATTATAAAAAAATAAACTATCCCTGTTATGATTAACAGAATTCCATTGAACGGTTCAATTCTTTAATTACAGACCAGTGTGTGGAGTCCAGACTGCAGGTGAAGATGAACTCTCCAGACTCAGCCACGGACGTTTCTATCAAACAGGAACCTGAAGACATTTCTATTAAACAGGAGGAAGCTGAAGACCACCCCAGTAAGTTCACTGTGCTCTGTTTCATGTTTCACATCATATTTTCTGTTTTGTTTTAGAGCTGTCACAATATCTCATTTGTCACTATAGTATACAATAACCATTCAAACAAGCCAAGAATATCATTATACATTTTTTTTTGTGATGGTGTGATGTGGCAATGTACGAGGTGAGACGTCTATAAATGGGTCTGTGAGTGTGATCAGTGAGATAATAGATCTATGACAGGCTTTTTCTCAGCTTCTTGACTTGAAGTGAAGTGAACCACTTGAACGCTAGCAACCCTATTCTGGGGGGGAACATCTGCAACAACAAAAAAATCACAATCTATGCACTTGGGTGGCGATCACCACCACGGATATATATCGATTCTGATTAATGATGAATCAGACCCTTCCCTAGTTAGTAGTAGTACGTGCTCTTTTTGTATTCTTTAAGAAACCAGTGTTCACTGACACGATCATGTTATGTTTCTTCTCCCAGACTTCCTGCACACGGCTTTGTGTAAAGAGGAGTATTCTGTTGAACAGGAGAGGACCCCCAGTCTGCTCCAGGAGGAACCATTGACATTACTAGTGAAACGTGAAGAAGACGACGATGGAGACGTCTCTTCACGCTGTTCGGAAATCGAGGTTGAACTTGAATCGGACTCTGAAGTCACTGAAGACAGTGATGACTGGGAGGAGACCAGTGGAGGTCAGTCAGCTTCAACAGGGATAATAAATGGGGTTTGGCACTACAACTAAATTGGGTGAAAAAAGAGAAAGATATAACATGAAATAAGAAACAGGAATATTAAGGGGGATGCCTTAATGCTCCCAAAATGGGACTCATTTGAAAATGAAAGCTTTACTAGATGCATCATTGGTTAGACCAGTCATTTGTCCAACATTGACACCCATTCTCTAATCCCTAACCACAAGCACAGGAGCAGCGCAGTTCGAGCGGTAGTTTGACCATTGTTTCCGCATGTCAGTCTAACAGCGGGTCTAATCTTAGTATGCATCCCGCAGTGACCATTTGTAACGCACCTTACCAGTCCCCCCCCCTCTCTCTCTCTCTTTCAGGAGTGATGTCCCAGTCTTCCCAGACTCATGTCTTCTCTTGTTCTGAGCCTGAGTGTCCGTACGCTTTCACGTCTAAGGTCTTCCTCTATAAACACATCAAGAGGAGCCACAACAACCTCTACTGCCAAATGCTGAAGAATGGACAGATCACCTCAGCAGCCTGCCAGCAAATTACTAACCCTGTAACCAGCCAGAAACAAGGAGACATTGACCAACCAACATCTTGCAGTCATCAACACTTTACCAAGGCTTTGACTGAACTAGCAGTAGAAAAGACACATCCGTTGACTTTAACAGGAAATATTAAAACACACATCTGTATACACTGTAACAAGAGTTTCAGTGGATCATCTGAACTGAAGAGACACCATCGTGTCCACACCAGGGAAAAGTCTTTCACTTGTAAACACTGCAACAAGAGTTTCAGTCAGTCAGCGGACCTGAACCGACACCAGCGTGTCCACACTGGAGAAAAACCTTTCCACTGTCAACATTGTGACAAGAGCTTCAGTCGTTCAAGTCACCTGAAGATACACCAGCGTGTCCACACTGGAGAAAGACCTTTCAGTTGTAAACAGTGTAACAAGCGTTTCATGGTGTCAAGTCATCTAACGGAACAC
>OOFJ01109254.1:0-21024 GCA_900323375.1 Benthosema glaciale
TATAAAGCCTGTTAGGTAATATGTATATAATATAATATACGTTTGTAATATAATATAATATAATATAATATAATATAATATAATATAATATAATATAATATAATATAATATAATATAATATAATATAATATAATATAATATATATATCCTTCATATGTATCGGGGCTGACACGTTGCCGAATGATCGCACATGCCATCTAAACTACCAAAGTGTGTTGGAATTAGGTGGGTCATAGGGTCATAGGTGCAAGCACAATCAAAATTGCATTGAATGAGGGATCCAGTCATCCAGATAAGACCCCTGGGTTCACAGTGGTGTTCAGTGACTTTTATAGCCAACAAATATGTTAAGTTACGCTTATTAGACCAGGGGTTCTCAACCAGTGGGTCACAAGTCACAACCCCTCGGGCGGTCACGAAATTATTTTGGGGCGTCCCCAGATACTTTTTTTTGGCTGGAAATTGGAAATTGAGTTTACATAGTACACATAGTACATGCATAAGCTTTCCTTAATGATTTTATCTGGTATATATATATGTATTTTATCTATTATTAAGGTTATTGTAGCGGTCAGTTTGTATTGGTGGTGGGGAGGGGGGCGGGGTCACGGGACATGGCCATTGGCCAAAGCATTTCCGGGGGTCCCCAGCCAAAAAGGTTGAGAACCCCTGTATTAGACAATAAACCTGGAGAGAGTATGACATCCGAAATGTCATTCAAAGTAAAAATGTATAAATAGAAATGTCCACTTTTATAGATGGAAGTTTTTTGTATATTGTCTGGTGGTATTGTCCAATGTCATTTAGCTTTTACTCACGCGGGGCGGCAGTGTGGCTCAGGAGGTAGGTGGGAATAGGAAGGTTCCTACTTTGATTCATGGCTGTCCTCGAACCAAACACAGAATCCCAAACCGCTCCCGGTGAGCAGCTTGGTGCCTTGCATTGATCAAGCAGGAAAGCAAGCCCTAGATTGAGACTGAGAGCAAACCAACTGGTTAAGACCAGGAAATAGGACTGTGACCAGTGACCTGCACTCCACTTCTGTGGCAGTCAGGGAGAGGGGCATTTAAACAAACGACTGAGACCTGAGTGTGTGATTGTGTGTGGGGGGGAGATAGGCTATACTGTAGGGCAGGAGGGGCAGTCAAGATGGAGGGAAAGAAGGTAAAGGAGGAGGGCAATGGCAGAGAGCACACCAGGATGACCGGGGCGTGCATGCGTGTGTGCGTGCGTACTACAGTATGTGTGTGTGTGTGTGTGTGTGTGTGTGTCATTGGGCTGACTTTGCTACAGGAAGTCCTAATTGCTGACTTGGGTGCTTGGGACAATGGCGGACGGCAGGCGATGTTGTAACAACAGCAGCTGTCACAGTGTAAAGTATGCGTCACCAGAACCCTGATGTGCGTCACTCACTGACCCTCAAGTGGCGATCGGAGGTGTGTGGACACAGAATGGAAATTGTGTTAAATTAAAATAATGTTTTACATTAGCCCAGGTGGACAGTGTGCTATTATTGGAAACTCACAGTTCTTAGCAAAGTCCCCAGACAGCATCGTAATATGCCCTGTACTGTAACAACGCAATACATGTCCTCATTGGGAATAGTTAATTTCTCAATTCTGTGGCACTGGTATATAATACAGTACATGTTTTTAAAACCCTGCCTCCTAAGACCATTAAGGAACGCAAGGTCAAGGCTGGTGTATCTGAATTTACATTATAAGGCATGGCCTTGTCAGAAGTGTTGACATTCACAATATATTATTACCAGAGCTGTATTGCTAACGCCGTGAATCTAGTTTGCATCCGAGCATAGACATGGTATACGCCCCACCTGCCTCTGATTGGCCTACCGACGCTGCCCGTCTTGACTGTCCTCCTTAGCGCGGGTTACTCCGTGGTGAGAAATAATACAAGAGAATGCCAGCTTGGCATGCGGCACGTGGGGCCTTATCATGTCTATGCTCGGACGCAAACTAGATTCACACATTTCTAACAGGGTTCTCTGCTTATTCATTGGGCCACATTCACGTAGAGGGGCTATGCAGGACAAAATAGGAGAATATTCTAGCACGATAATGGTGTGTTTAAAACTAAACCCGCGTGATGCTTAATCTATTTGGTGTGTTTTTGTCCTTTGCACTTCTTGACTCTGCTGGCTACCTCCACTGCATCAGCATTCAGCAAAGTGTGAAATACTATGAAGAACTAATAATAAGAGAGAGCAGTAGTGAGGCAGTTGTGTCATGCCTATCTGGAAGGACGTTGTGATATGATGGTACTGAACTGCAACCACACCGCAGATGGATGCATGTTGCGTCTTATCATGTGCAGTGTCTCATGCAACAATTTTGTTTGCTTATTGGTTTTCCATTGTCTTTTCTTCCTACTCCCTCCTGAGCTTAACTGTTCTGTTTTTATTTTTTTTATAGCACATCGAATTGTAAAGCTGAAAAGTGCTTGCCATAGCTGGACCACTGATTATACTCTAATTCACTAATTAAAGCAGCCAATACTAATTGATTGGCCGCGATAGAAATGGCCTCTCTAGACGACAGCCTGCCTGAGACACCAACCCTTCTTTTTCCTCCGCCTGCCAAAGCCGTTGGTCATGATGATATATGATGATGACCCATTATCACTGCAGTGCACACCGCATCATACTAGTATAAAGCAAAGCAGAAGAATAGAACGGAACACTGAATCAGTAACAGGAGGAAAAGCATAGAGGTTAGTGTTGTTGGTAATTGGGTCACTTGCAGGACAATTTAAAAGGACAACTGCAAGGTTGATGATATGACCAACGTGTAGGTGGTTCACCGCTTGCAGTAACATGTGTTATTTATAGCACTACGATTGTTAATAATGCTTAATGATGGAATGAAATAGTGACATGCAATGAGGGAAAAGCACTTGTGTGACTATGTTTCAGGACTCGGGACCAATGAATGTATTATTTTGATTATAATGCAGTAGATTCTTTCTCAGACTGAATTACTTAGATTAATTTCTACAGCTATAGAACTGGCCTTGTGCCCCTCATAACACCGCCTACTACCGCTATGGTATATTTACACACACAGACACACAGGCATACAAAGGCAGTGTCTCCCTCACGTCCAATCTATTTTTATGACCCACTTTGGAAATGCATATTGATCACCTGGTCCTCTGACGTAGTGTGCAAAGACGTTAGCGATGTAATACCACCAGTATTGAGGAGGAATATGTTTAGGCACCGCTCTCACTGAGGTATATATGCCTAAAGGTTGGAGGATCACATCTGTAATCGAAAGGTTCCTGGGTTGATTCCTTGGACCGTCAGAAACATTCTGGGTGGGGAAGTGAGTGGCCACCACTCACCTCTTCCTCAACTCAGCTGAAGTGCCCTTGAGCAAGGCACTGAACGTCCAACTCCTCTGGTGGAGCTATGCAGTGCCCAACTGTGTGTGTGTGTGTGCCTGTGTGTGCACGTGTGTGCGTGTGCCTGTGTGTGCACGTGTGCCTGTACGTGCGCGTGTGCGTGCACTATAAATGAGCCCTAGTGCACATTCTCTAGGTAAATAAGGGTAAAACAAATCAGTGGTTTTCGAAAGGTGCATTATTGCATTTGTTTATTTGAAAGAGGCGTCTAATATCAGGAGCAAAACGTGAATTGGTATATAATAAAACATTAATTGGTGTAAAGTGACAGCTTAATAAGTTCTGCTGGAACCTGCTTTCAGTGTGGGCCAGCAGTACAGCAAAATACAGAGGGTTGATTAAAAAATAAATTACACTCTGCGTTGCATTAACACTCAGGAGGACTTTACTGTGTAGCCTGAGGGCTAGGAATATTAGCTCCCGTTGTTTCAATGACAATGCTCAGTGGCCGGCAATTTACACCAAGTGTGTTTGTATCAGGTTCTCTAGTGTCTCCTTGTAACTACTGTATATGAATATGACGACGTTGGGAAAAGACCATCATTGTTTGAACATTCCAATTACAACATAATTGTAGTTGCAGGAAAGTAGCCTCTTAATGCATGTTCTTGTTCAAACCAACAAAGTGCTATAAAGGTTTTGTGACGTTATTTTTTCATTTATTTAAATTTTTTGTTTTTCTTTTAGGTTTTATGATCTCAATTACACCCAGAAAACCTGAAATTTGAACATTCAGTGGATTTTCTGTGGTCATAGAGTTTTCTGTGGTGTTTGGAAGGCTTTTGAGCAGCAATGAAAACAGGCAAAACAGTGAAAACAGTGACATTTTGCTGGCAAGTCCCATTGACATATTATATGGGATTTGCAGAATGTGACATCACATTCAGCAGGAAAACAGAGCACCCCCATGGTGGCTTGACCTTTGACCTCTCCATGTCTCCTCACTCACAGTGCACAGCCTGAAACCACTGCTGACTGTAAGCTTCACCTCGGGAGACATCAGCCTGATGAACAACTACGATGACCTCTCTCCCACCCTCATACGCACATGTCTTAAAGGTAAGCGTGACTATAGGCACACCCACCCATGCACCTCTGAGTGGGCGCAATTCTGCATTCATGCATGTTTGCAGCCAGCTATATGTGCCTTTGCTTGTCCATGTTTGTCGGTCTTGCATACACACATCGTATTTAAAAATAAATACATCTTTGTGTCTGTTTTGACCAGTGGTGTTAAGTAACCACGTGCATTTATTTAAGTACCATAAAGTACAATTTGGAGTAGATTCTATTATAGCCAAGGTCACAAAAAAAGAACGTGTGAAATGGGACATTATGCATAATGAGTACTTTGGTACATGTTGATACCAATACTTTTGTAGTTTTACTCAAGTAAATATTGAATACTGTACATTTATTTTACAGCAAGTAAAAGAAATGTGAGTACATTTTCCACCACTGCTGTTTTGACGTCCTGCTGCTTTCCAGATGTGGTGGTCCAGTGGTGCTCTCAGGGGGACCTGCTGGCAGTGGCAGGGATGGAGAGGGCCTTCCTCCCCCAGGACCCCTCCTGTCCTCCGCCAACCAGGAGCGCCATCGTCAAGTTCTACAACGTCCGCGGAGAACACATATATACACTGGACACACCGGCACAGGTGATCAGCTATACTAAAATAACCCAGCCTTCAGTCAGAGCATACATGTGTATGAGGTGTCCGATAAGATCAGATTAAAAAGCTTATTTATCTTGAGTAATTATACACCCACCCTATTGTCCTGATTACGATAAGATTACGTTTCCATTGGAAATGTCCTAAAAAAACGGGGTTGTATTTTAATCGGGGACTAGACTATTTGACATTCAATGTTATTTTTCCACAAGTGAGGGTGACAAGGTCGTCTTATAATCAGAGTCTAATGTAGCATTAGCATAACCTCTCCCATGTGGTACTCCCAGGAAGGCTAAATCAAAGCAGTTGTTTAATGCTATATGACTCAGGTTTTGGTAACAACCTGCCAAGCGTCTGCTCAAAAATTACCTTCAACATTATCAGAAATAATAAGTTGCCCATTCTGGTCTTCAGGTGCTGCTGATTTCTAAAAACTATTTAAAAAATGTCGGCGGACAATTACATATATTTTTAGTGGTCCTTAACATATAATTGTTTGAGAAGGACTGACCTAGAAACATTTTTTCCAAGAAAACTGTTGCATTTAGAAGGCATTTGTAGAATCGTCCTCAGGTCGAAATGGGTTTAAAACAACGCCATTGATTCCCCTCCCTCCTGTCCCTGCAGCGTCCTATCACAACGCTGTGCTGGGGTCACCGGGACTCGCGCCTGTTCTTGGCGTGTGGCCCGGCCCTCTACGTGGTGCGGGTGGAGCACCGCGTGGCCTGCCTGCAGCTGCTGTGCCAGCAGGGCATCGCCACGGCACTGAAGGAGGAAAAAGATGTGGCCAAGCTCACCATGCCCTCTCGCCTCTGTTCCTACGTCACTGCTGCCTTTGTCCCCACCATCAAGGTACCATAACATGGGTGGGAGACGGTCCCATTGGCTCATAGCATAGGACTATGCCTCATAGCGCGGTGAAGATTCCTCCCAATCGTCACTGTTCTTCAGTGACCCCACGCTACGAGGCTGGCCACGCCAGGCCTAGTATATGTTATTTTCGGTCATATTCACGCGGCGTCGCGGCACACAGGTTGAGAAACACTGGCATAGGTGACAGTGCTCCATAGAGACATCACCATCTTTAGCCAACACTAGCGGCATAAAACTGATTAAAGATTTTTTGTGTCTTGGTAATTCAAGTCATGAATGAAATTTATGGCGGCTGGTGAGTTTGCCTTGTGTTTCCAATTTGAGCTTTACAACATTCCAGAGTACTGTAGGCAAGTGACATCATACAAGCCAAACTACAGAGCTCGAGTTAAGTAACTCCATAATGAGCTTGCAGTGGTTTGCAAACGGCATGCCAAGGCAAACTGTTGTGGCATGACACAAGTCCAGTTATACCTTGAGACTTACTCTTCAGAGGAAGTACGATGACCAGATAATTTTAAGCCAATTGAAACCTGGCATCCCTATACAGGTATTAGGCATGTAACGCAAATGTATGAACTACATACAAGCATCGCATTGCAACACGTTGTGAGCTTATAGATAGGCTATTTTGGTGGTTACGCTTACTCTACTCGCGTGCTTGGGCCAACTGACGACTCCTGCACGACGCGTCTTCACCTACGTTGATTTTTTTGAACATTCATGTTCATTGTAGCACACATTATACTAGATCCAATATAGATCCATTCATGCACAAGTCTCTAAACACTGATCATCATAGCATAAAAGCATTAAATCCTGTTTTCTGCCGTCCCATAGCCTCCCATCCCAGACCCCAACAACATGCGCGACTTTGTCAGCTACCCGACCGCTGGCAACGAGCGCCTGCACTGCACCATGAAGCGCACCGAGGACAACCCCGAGGTGGGGGGGCCCTGCTACACCCTCTACCTGGAGTACCTGGGTGGGCTGGTGCCCATCCTCAAGGGCCGAAGAATCAGCAAACTGAGGCCAGAGTTTGTCATCATGGACCCCAAGACCGATGGGAAAGCAGGTGGGACTTTAATCTAACTACTCTGGTCTAGGGTTACTAATGTCATCGAAAGGCTAAGAGTTACAGATATGAAGCGAGAAGTAGTTCTAGACAGGTTTCCCACCGTCATGAAATTCCTGGAATTATTTTTGAAAATTAGAAAAAAACATTTTCCAGTACTGGAAAAGTTTTGATATGGATCAAATGTCCTAGAATTGATCAGGGGTCCTGGAAAATTATTAGACTATGCATTGTTTTTGGCTATTTATTTAGTAAATAAAAAACATTTACAATACGTTCCAGTATAACATTACACAAAATATGTACAAAAGTAGTTCTCCGAATGGGCTGCAGGATTGCAGTGTAATGTATACAGGGCGTTATAAGAAGAACAGATCTACAAGCTCAGAAATGGCTTCAGCGTGATGTTTACTTAGCTTGTAGGTCTGTTCCTTTGTCATGTAACACCAACCTGTGCAGCTGCAGCGCATGAGCGAGAGCAACAAGTGAATCTTCGGTGATGAAACGTAAGCAATTGAGCTCAAATTATAATTTATCGGTTGAACTAGCATACAGAATGCCTGGGAAATGTGCTTTTAGCCATTTGTGGCTTACAAATGAAAAATATAAAGTATGGCTAAAGCGTGAATTGTGGACACAAATCCAGCTGGCTGCAAATTATGCATCAAAACATTTGATGTTGGGGAACTCCAAAAAGGCTGCTAAACAGACAGCGGGTGTTGTGTGTATTTCATGGCGGACTCATTATTGCACTGAATGATTGTTCTGTAGTCCTGGAAATTGGGTTAAATATTCTGGAAAGGTTTTGGAAATTCATTGGAAAATATGTGTTGGAACCCAACCCAGTGTATAGAATAACTGGTAGATTAGTGTGGACACAATATGATGTGTGCTAGTGTTGTGACATTCATGAACGATTAGTTCGAAATGATTCGGTCCTTTGTGTGAATGAGAACAAATTTGGTCACTTCCTCAAACATTATCGTTCCTCGAGTTGCTCGAGACCTTGTACATTTAAAAGAATCTTGAAAGTTGAGAATTAATAATTTAGAAGGCAACTGTAGAAGGCAACTCTAGAATGTTGGAATTGCTTTTATGTCATGGAATATAGGATTAACAAGCATGTAACAAAAAGGAATCTTGGATGTAAATATCCAATATTAGTTTAAGGTGTCTTTTTTTGTGATTAGTATTTTATTGGATTTTCTTTCTTTTTTTCCCGCAACACAACACCCACAATACAAGGCAACAATAACAAAACAAAAAAAAGAACAGCAAGTGCAAGTGCAAGTGCCAGGCCACACGCCAAGAACAGTTCTATGTTGCAACTCATTATAATCAAAGTAAAAAGAACAGAAGGCAAAAAACAAGAAGGGAGAGAAAGGGAGGGAGGCTGTGTTATTCACGATGAAGACATGTGTCAGCAGGCGAGTATTTACCGTAAGGGGGGGGGGGCAGCCTAGCCTGGAAACCAGTCCAATCTGCCACAGGAAAAGAATCCCTGGGTAGATTGGGTCTGGCACTCCTCAATTTGAATTATATTTCCCTGAGCCCGAATTTGTGAGGGACCAATCAGAGCCCACTATTCAAAGTGAGACTTTTTTGCTGTGACATTGATTGGAATCTGTTTGTAACCACCTCTTGGAAATAAAACCTCAACAAAGAAGTTCCAGACAAATATCTACGCAGTGATATTAGTCTGGCCATGTCCAGTCAGTAGTTTGTCATTACGTAGTGTTTAAGGTGTCTAATATGTTAACATACTTGCCTTGCCCATTTAGTTAGTCAACAATAAAATACATAAGAATCCCCCAGCACACTGACATCCTCAGTGCCCTCGTTATGAACGGTTACTCCCCCCTGTTTGACTGACTTTCATTTGGCTTAGTGTCCTTGAAGGGATAAAATATATTCTCCTCTGTTTGGTGATTGCAATAGGATTGTAATGTAATCCTAGTAATCAACATGATATATATTTTTGTTCTACAGATTGTCTATTTCATTACCTAACGTTGAATGTATTCACCCCAGACATAATTGTCTGCTCCAGTACTTTTCCAGCTGTCTGAGTTTGGGGGGGAAGTTTCTTGCGCTGGCATTGAGAGAGTGAGTGTGTTTTAGTCACATAGGGCAGACCGGTCCATGTTAATTAAAATCTGCTTAATGGGGGCTCTGATGGCCCCTGGCCCCTCATAAATCAACCCCACTCCCTCCCTACACAGTGATAAATGAAGCCAGCCATGAAATGTATGCAGCCCATTCACACTTTAATGCCCATCAAATAAATTAGCTTGACCCCTGAGTTGAGTAGCAGTGGCTCACAGAATCCATATGAATGAGAAACAGAGGAGAAAGGTTACTCCTAAGCAGTTGTATGGATCGAATAGGGCTACATGTTAATAGTATGAAATTAGGAAACTGAATTTACCTTACATTATAACTCCCTGAGATTTGTCATTACACATTTGTTTCAAGGGTGAATTGTGCCCCCTGCAGGTTGTCGTCGTCGTTGTAGCTGGAAATCTGTTCAACATACCCATATTGTACATTGAGACTTGCAAATGGCACATGAACATTTTCCACATTAAAATCAAACTACCGTAAAACAGTTATTTAAATCTCTTGGGTGGCTCACTGGCTCTGCAACCAACTAAACCGTTGTGGGATAGTGTATTATTTGTAAGCCTATGGGCTTCTGCCCATTTAACTTAAACGTTTCAGTAGCCAGAGGGACAAACCTTTTTATCTGTGGAAATCTGGAGTGATAACATCAGTGTTTGTGTTTGTTTGCGTCACAGTAATCCAGGGCAGTGGTCAGATTTCAGGTTTAAGGGTGTGGTCCACCCAACACAAAGTAGCACCTCAGGGTTTAGCTATTGTACACACACGTGTGACAATGAGAGCTAAGCACCCGGGAGACATGGAAACAGACCAGAGAAGAATGATGTCTGCTTGTAACAGCAGATTAAACTATCTGTTTTTGATGTAAAATCATACCGTATTTTCCGGACTATAAGGCGCACCGGATTATAAGGCGCATAGAATAGAAGCTACTGCAGTCAAACAGTATGGATCAACCATTATTAATTATATGATCCATATATAAGGCGCACCGGATTATAAGGCGTCGTTTTTTGAGAAAGTTTCTCAAAGGGCGTACTTTGGTGCACTCCTAAGAAGGGTACTGAAAAGAGAGAATTATATTGGCTATCAACAATTTAGTGGTGCTTGTGATGTTTGTTTGTTTGTTTAGTTCTTTGTATCATTCATAACATACTTCTATTAAGGTTCAATATATATCAGCCTTCCTTATTTTGAGAAATGGTGTCCTTATTGCCTGAATTGGCATCAATATCTATGATTCAGTTCCATCACAGTACCACCACATGTTAATGTCTTGTCATGCATAACTACTCACACAGTCATAATCCGACTCCATCTTGTGTTCTCCCTTCAGATGAGGTGTATGGCAACAGCCTGATATCAACTATGATCGACAGCTGTAACTGCTCAGACTCCAGCGATATTGAACTGAGTGATGACTGGGTGGGAAAGAAATCTCCCAAGATATCCAGAGGCAGCAAATCCCCCAAGCTGCCCAGGTAAACCTGCACCATGTCTGCCCGTCTTATCAGATATACTTACCTCTCTGCTGATGGCCACTTGCAGAAATACAATCATTTCCATGGTACAGTCACACAAAGCTGGGCATCAGAGGGGATAGCGCTCCTCAGAAATGTTTGAAAATCGTTGAATGTTTAATATTGACATTCCAATGAGGTTATATGTTTGTTTAATGTTTCACAGAGCATCAAGCTATGCATTAGCTTTCACCTGTTATGGGACTGATTGCATGAAAAAAATGGCATTATCATTCAATTTATATTTTTAGTGTGTAATTGTAAATTCTTGAGCTAATCCAACTAATACTGAAATATTCACTTTCACTCTTTTGCCTTTCTTAAACCAACTCTTTGCACGAATGGCAGCATATTCAGTGGAATATCCCACACTAATCGTACTGTAATGTTGTACTCTTTCTTCACTGCATGCCTAAACCTTTTTTTCTCCCGTTTGCTACCTTCTCTGTAGAGACTTAGTCTGTCCCTTTACCAACAGAATCAACATCGATCCCAGAAAGTCCCCCAAATTGTCCCGAGCTACACAGGAAATCTCCAGGTCACCACGGCTGCCCATACGGAAACCGTCTATTGGGTCACCTAGTCTCACGCGGAGAGAGTTCCCCTTAGATGACATCACTCAGGTAAAGCTGCTGTTGTGTCAACTCGACGAGAAAACATCTTTATGACCAGCTTCCACTATGTATTTGAAAATTAATTTATTGTGCTGAATTGTATTGCCGTAAGAATATGTTTGTTCTTTCTTCTGTTGTAGCATAATTACCTTGCTCAGGTTACATCCAATATTTGGGGGACAAAGTTCAAGATTGTGGGTCTTGCAACATTTTTGCCAACAAATCTCGGTGCAGGTAATGATTCAAATGCTTTTTTATTTTTTATTTTTTATTATAATTCTTTTTTACACAGAAATGCACCCACCAGTCTTTGATGGTGGGTGCATTCCATTCCAGGATGACGTTCCATTAATTCTGTCTTTCTTGATCCTTCCTTACAATCCCAGTCATCTACAAGACAAGCCTCCTCCATCTGCAGCCCAGACAAATGACCATCTACCTGCCAGAGGTGCGTAAGATCTCCATGGACTACATCAACCTGCCCGTCTTCAGCCCCAACGTCTTCAGCGAGGACGAGGATGAGCCTGTCACTGGTCCCTCTGGTGTTACTGATGACAACCCGCCGTGCACTGTCAACATCCCCATCGCTCCCATCCACAGCCCCGCCCAGGCCATGTCCCCCACCCAAAGCATTGGTCTGGTCCAGTCACTACTTGCCAATCAGAATGTTCATCTGGACGTCCTGTCGAATCCCACCGCCACGCCCACCGCTGCTGCTGCCAGTGGTTCGGACCAAAGTCAGGACACCGTCTTGACGGCCCAGTACTCGGTTCCCACCAGGTACTCTAACCCCGGGCAGGTCATCTTCGGGGGGCTGGATATGAGTCGCCTGATGGTGGGCCCGCCAGCCGCTCATCACCCGCAGCAGCAACATCAGAGCCACCATCAACAGCAGCTCCAGCACCAGCAAATGCAGCACCACCAGCAGCAGCTTCAGCAACAGCAACAACAACTGCAACAGCAGCAAATGCTGCAGCAGCAGCAGCTGCAGCAGCAGCAGCTTCAGCAGCAGCACATTCAACAGCAGATCCACCACATGCAGCAGCAGCATCAGCACCAACTTCAGCATCAACAGCAGCTGCAGCAGCAGATACAGCAACAACAGCTGCAACAGCAGCATCAACAAATTCAACACCAACTGCAACAGCAACAGCACCAACAAATCCTTCAGCAGCAGGCGCAGCAGCAGGCGCAGCAGCAAGCGCAGCAGCAAGCGCAGCAGCAAGCGCAACAGCAGGCGCAGCAGCAACATCATCAAATGCAGCAACAGCACCACCATCAAATTCCGCTGCAACTGCAGATTCAAATACCTGTTTCCTCTATGTCATCATCAGGCCAGCCTTCAGGTGCAGCCATGCACCAGCT
Source organism: Benthosema glaciale (assembly GCA_900323375.1). Lineage (NCBI taxonomy): Eukaryota > Metazoa > Chordata > Actinopteri > Myctophiformes > Myctophidae > Benthosema > Benthosema glaciale. Next base: position 12,662 of record OOFJ01109254.1, read on the forward strand.
TCCGCCAGGGACACTGCAGATCCAAATCCCTCACCCTGCTGATTTGGTGGTTGAGAGAGCAGCTGGAGGCGATCACGAGCACCTGCTGAAAATCAAGCCCACGCGCCCAGCTCCCCAGCTGGCCGAAGGAGACACGGTGGTGTTCAGTGCCCCTCTAGAGCTTAGCAAGATGAACCCCCCGCCTCCCTACCCCGGGACAGTGGCGGCTGCTGTAGCTGCAGCAGCGGCCGTTGCCTCGGGGTCTTCCTCGGTCTCAGTGTCTGCAGCCTCCGCTGTTGCGTCGGTAACAGCGGGGGCCGGCAATGGCACTCCTCCACCTGCTGACCTGTGTATGAAGAAAGCAGAGTTTCCTCTGTATCCTACAGGGCAGCAGTCAGCACAGTACCCGACGCCGCTGGGCTATGAGCGGATAACCACCTTCGACAGCAGCGGCAACGTGGAGGAAGTATGCCGTCCTCGGACGCGCCTTGTGTGCAATCAGAACATCTACGCGCTCCAGGGTCCTGGCAGCTCTGCCACACTCCGGGTCACCTCTTCGTCCTCCTCTCCCTCAGCAGATGGGAAGAAGATCCAGCTGCCCTATGCCTCCGCTACTCTCAACAGACTCACTGTGCCCCGCTACTCCATACCCAGTGGAGACCCGCCCCCGTACCCAGACCAGGCCAATCAGAACAATTCCACTGGCAGGAACCCTGGACAGAGGCTTGACAGCAATCTGATTCATGCCACTCTCAGGAGGAACAGCCGAGAGGCTGCTCTTAAGGTCTCCCAAATGCTGGACCCACCCAGACCCCTGCCGCCCAAGGCCAAAAACAGTAGTGCACTAGCAGCCTCATATCAACAGAGGGTGCCAACAGCCCTGTACACATGCAGTCAATGTAGTAGTGGGTCCAGTATTGGGAGTACTGCCCCAGGCAGCACTAACGGCATAGCAGGAGGGACCATCATCAGACAGGATTTCCCACCAGGGAATGGAGCACCGCACAGCACTGTGATCGTTCACTCCAACAGTGCTTCTCCTCTGGCCTCTGGCCAGTCCTCGTACAACCTGCTGAGTGCCCTCGATGGAGTTGGTAATGGCGGGGGAGGTGGTGGAGGAGGCAACAGAGACAGGGCAGAGTATGTGAACTCTGCGTTCACTGAGGACGAGACACTGAATCAGTCGTTGAGGCACCTGGCTCTGGTGGGCACTGATGTGTCAGGGCTGGTTGTCAAACGCCCGCCTCCCTATCAGTGGGACCCAGCAGCCACAGAGGAGGTGTGGGTTCCTCAGGAACGGACAGCAACCCTGACCCCCTCTGGACCTCACAAACCACCTCCCCTCATCCTCAGCCCTGCACAGCACTTGGATGTGTCCAGGCTCCCCTTTGTCCTCTCTCCAAAGTCGCCCACCAGCCCCAGCGCTGCGTCATTCCAAGCTGCAGCAGCAGCCGCAGGCTACCAAATCTCTCTCCAGTACTCTCCTAGCACTGCCTATTCTGGTCCACAGATGCAGCCCATTCCAGGATCCCCGCGACCCTGCTCCTCCCCCAAGGAGATGGTTGCACCAGCGCCCTTCTCGCAGCAGGAGGCAACTCTGGTTCTGCCGCCTGGTTATTCTGCAAACCTGGCTAACCTAGCCTGCTGCCCTCTCCCACCCATGTATCCAGGAGGAAGCTCCTGTGCTGCACTCCCTATCCCACCCATCGCCTTGCACACTCCCTGGGGCACCTATAACTCATGCCCGCCCATGTCCAGCCCTGCAGTGCCACTGCCTCCCAAAGCCTCCCACATGGCAGTAGACAAAAACATTTTGTCGCCTCCGCCACCACCTCCTCCACCACCTCCCCCTCCTCCACCACCAGCAGAGCTGCAGGGAAATAACGTCTCACCAGAGGCCATGGCAGATGCTGGGGAGGGGTTCCAAGAGGTACTGTCCCTCACCGAGAGCCCTGTGCCACAGCGTTCCGATAGATTTGTCAAAAAGATCCGGAAACGGGCGGATGGTCGGGCAGAGGAGGCCAATGTGCCTCCCTTGGCCGAGGGAGGCAAGTCCAAGAAGGAGGGCAGAGCTCTAGGTGACTTCAACTCGCTCATATCCAGCCCACGGCTGGGAGGCCGGGACAAGAAGAAACCAAAGGGACAGAAAGAGCAGCAGATGAAGGCCAAAAAGCTGAGCAAGACACCGGCCACCAGCGAGTTTCAGGACAGCTCGGAGAGTGAACCGGAGCTCTTCATCAGCGGGGACGAGCTGCTCAATCAGTGTCAGAGTGGTAAGAAGGGCTGGAAGAACAAGAGGAGCCTTCGTGCTGCCACCGAGCTGGATGAAATCAAGTGTCGCAAGAACGAGAAAGAGGACCGCGGGCTGGGCAGCCAGGGCTTTGTCTACATCATGGCCAACAAGCAGCCACTGTGGAACGAGGCCACGCAGGTCTACCAGCTTGACTTTGGGGGCCGTGTCACGCAAGAGTCGGCCAAGAACTTCCAGATTGAACTGGATGGAAGACAGGTAAGGGGGTGTCCTTACTGTTATTTACATGTGCTGTCCTCCATAGGAGAAATATCATCAGAAGACATTTAATAACTGCCTAAAATTCTCTGCCGCGTGCATAAGAAGAAAGAACATACTGTAACTTTGTTTTCTGTTGATGTGTTTTGATGATTCATAGGTGATGCAGTTTGGCAGGATTGATGGCAACGCCTACATTCTGGACTTCCAGTATCCCTTCTCTGCTGTGCAAGCCTTTGCAGTGGCTTTGGCCAATGTCACTCAACGCCTCAAATGAGATGTCCCACTCACCCTCACCTGGAATTTTATCTGGGATTTGAACGCAATCAGCCGAAGGGACAAAGTTGTTTCACTTGAACTTGAAGTTGCATAACTTTAATTTCGGAACAGTAACTGAAGTCAGCCATGGTCTGCATAAACTGAAAGATTTAATCACACTGCACTACGCAACGCTGCCACTAGAGTTGGTGCAATAAGCAGGCTGCAGTTGCTAAGGATGTCCCTAGATTTTGCTCTTGTTTGGCAGTCAGCAGTGCCCTGCGAAGTCTGCTGGGCCAAATTGCTGTGTTTTCAGTTACTGACATGCAAATAAAAGCTGCTTTAGCTAGAAGAAGCAGCCATTGGACGTGATAACCTGGCGGTTAGATTTTCCTCAACAGAGCGGTGCTGCAAGAGAAATGGTCTCTGTGCAGTTTTAAAAAAGGAGCAGCAACAGTAATACTTGAAAATCCCACTCTCTGGAGATTGAAGATGTTTCTATTTTTTTCTGCACAGGTACTACTGGGCACTGAAATCCATTGCTGTACAAAACTTCAGTGAAACAGTTACCACTTTTAGTAGACTGCTTTTGCTTTTAGGAGTTTCTTAAAGGTCAATCTTTCTGGAGGGTTGAGTATTGTTTTGTTTTTTGCGCTCCCATTAATTTTGCGACCCTCCAACGGTTTCTTGGCTGGTTTTGAAGCTTAAATATATTCATCGTTAGGAGCACTATTAGAAACTCACACGTATTCCCTCTTGTTACAAATTTGGGAAAGTAAGGGAATAAATAGAACTAAGTTGAACTGCAGTCTTTTCTATGAGGTTTCCTGGGATTTTGAAGGAAAGACAAACATGTCACTCTCCTACATGGATTAATTTATCTGTATGTTTCTTTGTTTATCTTTTCACTATTTGGATATGAATTTACCAATTTAATCATGTTTCATGTGATGTGATGTGATGTCATACAACCTCAGTAAGTTGTTGGCCTGGTTTTCAACTTGTCTTGTTTTATTTAGGAGACCGGCAGCCGAGAAGCATATTGCTGTATAGTTTGACAAATTCAGGTTGGAGTGGTGTACAGAATATTTGACTGATGTGTCCTCCTGTACTTACTGATGTATCTCCCCTTTCTCCATTATGGTGACGGGTGTACAAAAAGGTCAGGTTTCAACAACTTAAATCTCTGGCATGAAGTGATTTGTCACCTGCTGTCACTTCTGTGAAGTGAGTGTGTAGTTTGGGCCTGTCCCTACTCCTAAAGACGACGCTAAACGTGTAAAGACTCATTTATTCTTTGCCATTTGACCACGTCGCGCTGTGAAACTAAAGCAATTCCCTGAGCGATGCCGTTCTATGACAAAGTATAAATTAGGCTTAAGCAAAGGTACAGGAAATATTTTTGTATATTTCACCAATGTCATTTCATACTTTTTTCAGAAGTATTGTAAATACACGCATACCATTCATATTGTACATGTTGAAATGAGACGTAGGTGCAGTTTGACAGACATCTGTTCACACCAGTCTCCATTGTGTTTTCAATGTCAAATCAGCTGTGGAGGGAGGATAGTACTGTTGTACTGTTTAATGGAACTGCTAAAAAAAACAGTAAAGCTGAGATGATTCCATGTGCTGAATCTTTGAAGTGAGAACCCCAATGAAGTATGAAGCTATTTGAACTTATTCATTTAGCAAGCTGACACTGAAATATTTTGAAGCTTGACACCATGTTTTTTTTCTCTTTCAAGCTGTCAGACTTGTTCCTTTTGAGCTAAGGACAGAGAGCCTATGTTTAGTAGGTGCTTGAATAATGGGTTTATTGCAAATACCTGCTTGATTTGACATATATTAACCAAAATCCCAAGTGTATTAGAATATAATGTTTAGTAAAGATTTAGGTCCAATTAGGTAATCTCAAAATCTTGTGCCAAAACATAGTAGCTTGATCTTAAATATGAAGAAAATAAACAGGTTAGAAATAGAACTATAGCCTATGCTTGACATAAAAAAGAAAATAGAAACCATTAAAAAAAAAATACAATCTCGTGTTTGACAAAGCCCATGTTCTGGTCTTTGAATGAATGATATTACATTTCCTTAGTTTGTTTTTCCATCACACTGAGATGCATGTCAGTCGGGTGTGATTGTAGGGAGGAGCTCCGAAAAACAATGGATTGAAGTCTCTACCAAGGGTTAAGCTTGAGTTAACACTTTAGTTTTGTGTGGGTGTCGTGCACTGAAAATAGCTATCGAAAGGTTGTAGTTTGGCTCTTTTTGATATACAACACCCCACATGCAACTAAGTATAAATCAGGTCATAGTCTAACCTTGTGAACAAAAAAAAAGACCATAGTTGTGGCCTAAACAATATATCTTTTCAATTAGTTGTGCAATATTTTCATAGGGAAAATACAAAAATAGATTTCCTTTGCCATTTTTTTTTCTTTAACCACAGTTTCACACTGTTGGAAAAAAACAAGTTGTGCAGCATCTCTAATGCTGATCTGTACATTTTTATTTATGAGATTATTTCCTAAAAGCTGTATATTACTTGTGGAGATTTCTGAACATTTCTTTGTGTTGAAAAGAGTTTGTTACAAGTATAGCCCAAATTTTGAGGGGTTGGGGAGAGCGGAAGAGAGGGTGAATTTTCAGTGTTTTTGTGAAGTTTTCATTGGATGAAAAAGATGTGAATGAGTTATGCTTAATTTATCCTCTGTTGTATGATGGTGTCGCTTGTCACGGTCGTACAATGAACTATAAATTAGGCTTAAGTGCCCAGGTGTATAGTGTAGTAAGGTAGACTAGTCGTGTGTAGGACGTATCTGTCAAGTCAAGGTGTGTCTGTATTCAATTGTATGGTCTACCAAAATGCCATCAGTATTGTATCTATTCTCTTCTCTGTGTGTGTGTGTGTGTGTGTGTGTGTGTGTGTGTGTGTGTGTGTGTGTGTGTGTGTGTGTGAAAAAGCTACTGTTTTTCACCCCATAAAGCATCATCATGCTCCTTGTTCTCATTACATTTTGGTTATGATTTATTTACACACACATTCATATGAGTGTGTGTGTAAAGCCACTTGAGTTCATGATTCAGAATTGCCTATGGACTTTTAAATGATTTGATGACCTACTGTAGATATTGTAGGATTTTGATTTTTTTTTCTAAGACGTGTGCTTTGTACTTCTAGATGTAGATGTAAAGGACAAAAAAAAGAGAAAAAAAGAGAGTCTGATTTGGTGACTGAATGTTTATAGTGAACAATAGTAAGGCATGCCATGTAAATTATTTTACAATTGTATATGTCACGCATCTTTTGAATAAAATGTCATTGTTTCAGAGAATATTTGTCCTCACAATTAAATGCATAATTATAGTAATGTCTGTGTAGTGATGTCGCAGAAGCGGGGATTGAACCCGGGACTCCCACTCGCCAGTCCAACGTGCAACCAATAGAGCTGAGCCCGATTGGCAGGGCTGTTGCGGGCTGGTTATTGACTGGGGGCTACATATGCATGGGCAAATTACCTATAGTTACTAAGTACACAGTAAAATCCTTAATAATGTGTGCACTCCCGTTTACAAAGAGGGAGAAGTCTGGCACACTGACTGTCTACTTATTATAACCATGTGTTTTATTGAATACAGAACAACGTTTCGGCCCAACTGACTTTTGATCATTGGGTATCAAATTACCCGATGAACTTCAGTTGGACTGAAATGGACTGCATTCAACATTTATAGGTGAATTTGGTGTGTGGGAGACTTTTGTCCTATATGTGCACCTGTCCCTGTAAGTGGTGTGCAAGATGACTCCTCCTGTTTGTGACACTGTTTGTAAATTAGTTAAATTAGAGTCTTGTTTCATTTGTAATTATACTATTACACTCTGTATTATGGAGTTAAAAATAAAACAATAGCAACAGATTGCCATCTGGGCCAAGGGGGACTCCCAGGTGGTATACACAGCCAAATTAGTTCATATAACTTCAAAATCTGTTTAACCATAATAATGTGTTGGCTATTTGAAAAATGCAGATCTACAAGCTTGCAGTGTAACATGTGAGGTTATAGATCTGCTATTTAAAAGGCCTATAAAATATTTGAAACACACGTTTTTAAATGGGGGACTCTGGTTCTTGACATGAACGGGTTTGGAGGACCATGGTGTATTCATTTACACACTATTACACAGGTGTAACACTGTAACTAAAAACCAATGGCAACAGATTGCCATCTGATTCTATACAGGCCACACATTGGGCGTCCTCCTCCACTGTGTCTCTGTCCTTGGTGCTGGAGTGTAGTCACGTGATGCTCCTGCTGCTGCTCGTCTGCCTGTGATGTCCTCCGCCCCCCCTCTTTCCGTTTTTTGATGCTTTTTCTTTGAAAAGCCACACAAACAAAACGGCTTCGCCTGCACTTTCGTTTGAACAAGGAAACAATCAAAAGAGAGCGTTTTGTAAAGGGCTGCGGATTTATTGCCCATCGCCATTTTTTCAGTCATCCGACTGACATTCGGTATATAAGCTCGATCTGTAATGGATACCGACTACTCTGGTTTGGAAAATCCGCTGTACAGCGAATTTAAATATTTTTGTAAGAAAATACAGGAGGCCTATAAAGAACTGAAGGAGGACTTGACACCGTACCGCGATGATCGGTTTTACAGGTAGGTCTCCAGCTCTCTCTCTCTCTCTCTGTGTGTGTGTGTGTGTGTGTGTGTGTGTGTGTGTGTGTGTGTGTGTGTGTGTGTGTGTGTGTGTGTGTGTGTTCACATTTGATTTGGCAAGGCGACGGGCCTAATAATGCAACCGTTGCAACGGTCAAATGAATGAGCAGTTATGAGCTGGAACCGAAAATGTGTTTTGTTTCCATTTAATGGTGCTAAACAAATAGATACATATATACCAGTCAGTGAGGAGAGGAGGTCATTGTAACATGACGCGTACGTGTCCGCCGTGGCACTGCACTGCTGTGTACCTTTTTGTTTTCGACACAGGACAGTAGTCAAGACGTTTTGTTTCAGAATCTCATGCATTGCAGCATGTGGCCTTGTTCAAGAATGGCCCAATACAAGAACATGTGAGAGAGGAAAAAACCGTAACCGTAACAGAATAATAACCAGTTGCCATTTTGCCAACAACATGCAACCTTAGAGTATATATTGAAGCATGCAACTAAATATAAATAGCTTTTGCGCAGCAGCGCAGATTCTCAATCATCATTGGCACTTTAAATGTGCCTGTGTGTACAGTCACGGCCACTTAATATGTTTTATAATGAGCCGAATCCATTATTTTAGGCCTACCTACAGCTACAGGTATATTGGTATGGCTGGTTGACTTGGTTCATGCCGAAGACAACAGTGTTGTTGTTTTTTAATCAGATGAGCGGAATATTAACTTAAAAGTAGGCTAAATTGAGTAGCGTACGTGTGAACGTCACATACATACAGGACAGGAGGGCCTACATTGTAAGTGGCAATTCAACGATTAACGTGGACGGTGGGTTTTTGTATTACGGAAAATAGCAGATTCTGAGCTTGTAGATCGGCTATATATATTCGGCACTCGGCTCGACACCGTCTTACGGTGAAGTAACGGGCGTTCACCCC
>OOFJ01109257.1:0-11016 GCA_900323375.1 Benthosema glaciale
CACGTTCAAAACAAACATGGGCAAATTCTCCTTCTACAGCACAGCCACCCAAGTGTGGAATGCCCTGACTCCCTCCCTCAAAAATAGTACATCTTTGGCGTCCTTTAAAACAGGCCTGAAAAAACACCTTTCAGCATGCCAAAGGGAGAGGAATTGACTTCCCCCCCTCCCTCTAGTCCAGCGACTTCCCCCACCTTCTTTTGTTCCCCAACCTGTACTGTTTTGTTAATTGTTTACCTTTTATGATGATTTGAAAATTGTTATTGTTATTATTATGTCATGATTATGAACTGAATACCCAGGACCTGAATGGAAACAAGACCGCAAGGACTTTTTTCGGTGTTCCCTTTGGCTGTTGTGTTTGACTGTACCCTGTACTGATTTCATTCGTGTCTGACTGTATGCTGTACTAATTTCATTTCAGCCAATAAAGTATTCAATCAATCAATCAATTTAACAATTATTTGTTAAATGGCCATTATTGTCCTATTGTATGGCAGTACAATAGCACAATAATGGTATTTATAATGTGGAATTTTAGGACAAAAGAGTGACACTAAAATGCAAGAAAACACATTGCAGTATCTGATTTCATACTTTTGAAAGTTATCTGAAAGTTATCTGCAATCAACTAGAAACATTGAAATTCCTTGTTAAACTAAACCCTTGAAATAGGTAGAACAAAACTTGATGGCGACCGTTGTCCTCACAGCATTGAGAACACAGAGTGAATTCTATTACTGTACCATGACAGATGGAATTAAATACAACTACAAGTACTGCATAAAGATGGCCTGCAGCTTTCCCTGGCTCTAAAAGGCAGACATAAAAGTGCTAAATTCTCCCATGAAAGTGAAAATAGTCTATCATTCACTGAGGAAACCTCTGCAAGCGTCATCTTATAACTCACCCAGTTTCATGGGTCAGAGCCTGAAAAGAGGGACTGATGGAAGGGTGTGGAGGTGAATTTTTCCAGCACTCATAATTAATTGAGCTCTGCATAGGCTAATTGAGTGGCAATCACTTGAATGGTCATTACCTGCATGTCACATGCAGTCATATCACTGCTTTTTGCTAAGCCTTTGCCTTTGCTGAGCCATAATCCTTAAAATCCTCCACTAAAATATATATACATGAACATTATTGAACTGAATTGAAATCAGTTCAACTTTACTTAAATTGGTTCTGTAATGCATTGTAATCACATTTATAACGCATTATAATGTACTTTTAAGGCATTATAAGACTTAAAAATGTTTATAATATGTATGACAACTTATAGCCACGTTTATAACACTTTAAGTGCTGGTCATTATAAGCTCAGGAGAACAGCACACGCTACCTTAACTTAACTACAGTAGTTATAAAGTGTATTTGTTATAAGTTGTTATGAATAATTATAAACATTTATAACTAACTATAAATGTGGTTATAATGCATTATAGACTCCATACACACAAACAAATAGGAGAATATTCATAACAATATAGGCATTTCAAGTAACTTACTACAGTATAAGAAAGGCCATCTGAGAACGAAATCAATTAATACAAATATAAAGTGCAAACCTATTTTTAGAATAAACCAGAGCCTTTGGTGCTGGTCAACTCTAATTTGTATAATAAGCTTTGTTGACATTCAGGGTGTTAAACGCCAATGCTGATCACTTTCCCTGACCACAAAATAACATTCCCTCTTTCTGAGATTCTATGTGGTTGCTGATGAACAGATCTGCCCATACTGGTGGACTGTGGTTATTGATTTGTCCATCAAAATGACACGGCTTGTTGAATGATTGACTGTAGTGGCCTTCTGCCATTGAGGGAACTCTGGACCATGTTGGATTGAAAGCCACCCACATAAAACTCCTAGGATTACAGTGAGGATCTATGCAATAGACTGATTCCAAGAATTCCAGCCATCACCATGTGTCAATGTGCACTTTTTCGTAACATAAGAATGCCTATTGATCAATGTGTCAATTTACTGCTTTTGAAGTGCGGTAAGTAGACATTTATTTTTTTTCCCCCAATAATGGGGGAAAATGTTCTTACTGCACATTAGTTTCACATTCGAAACCATGCATGGTGCAAAAATGTTCAGAGCGAAATAAAGATCAGGTATCTTTTTATATTGTTTAAAATGACATGTATTGGATTTGAGATTGATATTGTCATAAAAAAAATAAAAAAAGCAACTAGGCAGATTAAAGTGTTTACAATGAACGGTCAATTAAATAACATAATAAAGTATATTGAATGCATACTCAAGATCTGTGTTTTATTACAGTATCATATTGCATAAATGTGTGTTTCTATGGGATTCAAAGGCCTTTTACCCAGAAAACCTAATGCATTGATAGTTTCAGACAGCATGTACTGTACACGTTGTGCAACAAACGATGGCATTTCTTCCAGCTGGCTAGAATAGATTTGTGAATGATCTCCGCAAGTCTTTCACTCCCATGATAAAACAAAAAATATATAAAAAAAACTAGCACGGATGTAGGCAGATACTAACACTTTGAGGATTAGGAAACACACCGTCCTGCCCTGTCTATCACACAAGCATGCAATACTGTATGTTGCAAGATCTGCATTTATTATTGACTGTTTTACTTTCAGCTCACCTCATTTGTGAGGCCTGTTGAAGTACTTAGTGTTGTAGGTGAATTGTGGATATTTGAATGTGTACCAAATTGACAAAGATACACAGTAATCCCAATATCATGGGTTTGAATAAATATCATGACCTGCACTGCATGTCATATTTCTTCCTCATTAGTCCTGTCACTGTACTATCAAATAATGCAGATACTGCATGAACTGCAACAATCTTATGTAGGTAAGAGGATTTTGTATGAAAGGTTCTCGTGAATAATATTCACGAGAACCTTTCATACAAAATCCTTACATAGGGATGGCTTAATGAGAGAACAGATTTATGTTGTTAAGGTGACGCTTGTAGCAGTTTGCAGTCAGCCACCTCTGTCTATTTAAAGGTGTCATCACTATAAGACATTGGTACTATACATTTCTATAATAAGGTTTCACACACCAGACCACCTACACAGCAACATCTGAGGGATCTTTACCCTAGCACATCACTGTTGAGCTCTATTACAAGAACCTTAATAAGTGTTACCTGTTACCTTACTGTAAAAAAATAAACATGCATTTAATTTATATAGCGCCTTTATCCAAGGCGATTTACATAGATTTTGCATTACATTCACGCACACATTCATACACCGATGGTGACGGAAACCATGCAAGGCACCAACCAGCACATCGGGAGAAATTAGGGGGTTGAGTGTCTTGCTCAAGGACACTTGAGCTCAAGGACACCGACTCTGGGGGAGCCCGGGTCCGAACTGGCAACCTTGCGGTCACCATCCGGCCACTCTACCCCTGAGACACTGCCGCCCGCCTCCCTGTAGGGATGATTATGTATAGGAGTCACAGTCCATATTGTTAACATCACTGTTTTAAATTCAGAGGTTTTGGCCTGAGAAACTGTCAAATAAGGTCCTCATGGCTCATATAGAAGTCACAGAGTTAGGGACAGCATTCTTGCACCCTGGAGGATAAAACCTACAGTATATGAGTGAGCACTGTGAGCCCATGCCTTTTCATCAAGCATCAGCCTCCCTATAAAATGTCAACTTTGCACACAACCTGTACTGTATCTCAAATTGTAATGGACACACTGCCATGAAACTTAAGCGCATTCATGTTCCCCAGAGGATGACTCTGACATTGGTGACCCCACTGCCTCTGCTCTAGCACCACCTGTAGGCCAAAAACTCCACTTGCAAACAAGATATCTAATAAATATCTAATAAATACTTAAGGGAAAATCTGTCTGTCTGTCTGTCTGTCCTAGCTCCCCTGCTCCTCACTGGCTTGCCCAGTTGATCTGAATTTGCACACAGACATTGACCATTCCATAATACATGGCCTCTCAAAGCCCTTTTTTCAATTTAACAAATTTAACGCTGTTCATTAAATTTTGTTTAGTACATTTATTACTTAGTCTGTTAAGCCAAGGGAGGAATAAAATGGAAGTGGCTACTGCAGATCACGTGACACGCGAGTCATGCAGTGCAATGCATGTTGGGAAGAAGTGGTTGCATTATACCATCATTAGTTGCCTCGAATGCCATCGAATTTTGTTCACTTCTGGTACTGCGCATGTGTTCGTTCACTGGACACAGAAAGATTTCAGACTACACTGACAGACACTCGAGTCTCGACACGGACAGACTCCAACTTCACGCCCAGCTTCACTGACTATAATCTCAGTAAGGAATAAGGACTCGGATATTAATCATTTTGCACTTATCTCTTTGCAAACGCACTAATGCTTATACTCCATTGCTTCGCTAGCCGAGTCGCGTTAACACATTGAGTGCCATCTGGTGGACGAAAGTGCTGGTGCTTGGGTGCCTGGTGATTTCAGGCTATTCCACTATGACTCGCGTCCGGTTTTGGCATCCATCATGGATGCAAAAGTATTAGCATTAATGCTACAGGGGAAAAATAAGGCCAATCCTTGCTCAAGAAAATGCCAACGTTTCAATCGCGATCCACATACTGTAGGCGGGTGTTGTTTCTGTAGGATGCTATGGTGGGCTAATGCATTCCCCCCCCCTACATTCACTCCTGTTATAAACACGATCTTTAGCAGCGTTTTTCTCGACTATTAGGACTAACTAGCGGATAACTACGACTAATTAACGGCGCCAGTTCCCTGGATCGTTCTTTTTAATGTCCGTGCGGGCATGATGTGTCATTTGATGTGCGCATGCGCGGCATGGAATCAAACTAATAATAATTAATTCCAATACATAAAAGTATTTTTCAAATTATTACTGTTATTGTTATTTTACCCCATAAAATGTATCATACACTTGTAAGGGATGGGTCAAAATGTATTTATTTTATTTATTAGGTAGGAAATGTATGTGCTCTGATATAAAATACCATGACCCTCCCTCTGGTAGCGCCTCTCGTGACTATACTATTTAGCTGGTCACACAACATTGGCCCATTTATATGCTATTGACAATAGGCAGCTTTGTAAAGCTGTGTAGTAAGGTGTGAAGTTGTGTGTTTTACGCACAATGCACAACTGCACATCCTTGCATGACATAGATTTCCAATCCATGATAGAAAGATAGATAGCAGCAGCACTCGAGCCGAGGGAGTGGAGAGGCGGAACAGTCAACAAGAATAATCTGAGTTCCCAGAAGTTTTTGCCAGCCCCTGTGCATTACAAACGGGAGGGGTGAGAGAGGGCACACGGAGAGGGAGGAAAACCCCTTCTGGTAGCATACTTTTTAATTAATACCGTTTTGGTGTCAAACCTTGCTCAGTATGAAGAAAGTGCTCTGTAAGTAGCTGCTGAAGTGTGTGTGGGTAAAAAAAAGAAAACTGCACATGCCCACTGTCTGAATAGGCCAATCACGATGATTAACACATAGTAACAATGAGAAACTGTCCAACAGTGAGAGTGCGAGCATGTATATAAAACCCGGACTATTTTATTATCAAAATTGGATTACCCTCCCTTGGACTAGAAATAAAATTAGCACACCCTCCCTCTGACTAAAATCAGAAAGGCATGACCTCCCCTATTTTCCTCCAGGCCCCCCCTTTCCTAAATTTCGACTGGTCTCTAAGAAACAAGAAAAAAAGTTAAACGTTTCTATGGCTTATAGTATAGTAAAGTTTTTAACATTATGGAATGCAACCGATTGTTACCCTTGAAGTCATGCTGAAGTGTGAAGAATAAATGTTGGTCAAGAGTGAAAATCTGTTCCTTCTATCTGGACTAATTAGAGTAAATAATTAATATGATTAATAAAGGTGACCTTTCTGCAGCTCTGACAATGCATTATATGCAGAAAAAATGAGCTGTGCTCATATATTTATTTCACTTCATTATACGACTTGCACACACTAGAGGTGGTTCATTTTTCACTGGCTCACACAATGGAATCTCTAATTCCAAGTATGGTTAATCAATATCCAAGCTCATATAAAGATCCAACCTTCTTGAATGACCAGAGGTGTGTGCACATAGATAATGTGCACACACATGCATGGCGGTGTAGGCAATATGGTTCTTCCTCTATGGGGCATTAATGTGTGTGTTGTGTGTGTGCATATGACACTTTTCAAAGTATTATTCTGATTGTTCACTTGAAAGATGAAAATTCTAATGATTATAAACAACACATTTTGGCAATTCCTTCATCATGCCTCTGTCTAATTGACAATTGTTATGTTTAGTGCTGCTAGTGGAAAGCTCTATAACTTCCAAACAAGACCACTACTGTACTCTACTCACTTCAGGCTAGTTTGCAATGGAATTTGCGGTGCACCTTCAGAATCAGCTTTATTGCCACATCACAGTTTTACAGGTAAAAACATTGGGTGAAATTAGTTTTTGTACATAAAAACTGAGAAAGGGAAGAAGGGGGAGGGGGGGGGCAAGGAGATAAAGGCAGGAAAAGAAAGTAAAGAGTAAAGGGTTTTTCTTCTGAGTGGGTCTTAGATATTTACAAACCTTTGCTACAAAGAGTACAACCGAAAGGTCTCTTTAACTTGTTTACAAGCTTTTGCTACAAACTGTACAATCAAAAGGTCTCTTAGCTTTAAAAAGAAAAAAGATGAAGATAATTTCACACTTGATCCTCAGCTCAAAATATCTTTGGAAAATATATTAACAATGGATGATATACGCCATTTTGTTTATAGCCAGAATTAAGAATTAATTGTTTTAAATACCTGGAGATGAAGGTGAGAAAAATCTCCCCTTTGTTTGTGCTGGAGGCAGCAGGCAAATGCAATAATTGCCTGCCTGCAACCACTCAGACCACAATTGTTGTGGTCTGAGTGTTTGGCCACAAGAGTAAAGGAAGAAAGACATCGCTGCAGCCACATTTAAATTTGATGTCTATAACAGGGGAAAAGAAAGTTGAATATGGCCACAATCCATCACTTTTCTATTTCCACCGGCATGAGCTGGTGCATGATTTGCAACAAACACATTTAGACATATTTAAAAACACTCCGGGATATCCCCAAATGTCCATTATGACAGACTTCCCGGATGTCTTTTGTCTCGGAACAGAACATAAGAGACGTTACACTAAAACTAGGATCATTTTAACCGATGGATCTGTTTTGATATGGAATTGACATGAGAGAAAAGGCGAATAAATGGCCGTTGTATGATTTACAGTAACAGACGCAATGTCAGAGGATGACAGTGATGTTTCCCCATGAAATAAATGATAGATTTCAGAATCAACATGCTTATTGCTTACACAAGTATGCTGATATTGATTACCGTGAAATGTTGGTGTGGCATGCTGCAATGTGACTGTGCTAACATTGTCTAACAAATATAATATAAACGCAAACAAGATATAATAAAACCATAATAAGGCATAATGGGTTCTTCTTACTGTGTAGCAGCAATAAGTAATAAAATCTAAAGAGTGAGTCAGTGTGCAGTGTGTAAAGTGTGCTCTTCCCCTTCTTACAGAGACACAATATTGTTGCAGTCGGGTGGAAACCTTGTATGTCCAAAACCGATCCTTTTTTAAAATTGTTATTTGAAATATATTGTAAAATTGTGAAAATACTACATACGCAAGTACAGAACATGTGAACTATTTTCACTCCTTTTGTGTGACACGAAAAAGTAGGTCATTCATCTGTGAGGGGGAAAAAAGGGGGATACAAGGTTTCTGCCCAACAAGCCATGTATAAAATGTTGCAGCCAGAGGGAGAAGAAAAGAAAAAAAGTATACACAATTCTGTATAAATATGGAATAGAATAAAGATTTTTCTTTTTAAATTAAAGTCCATAGACTTGGCTACCATATGATATCATTTCCAAAAGCCTGAGGGGGTTGCTGGTCAGCTTTGGGGTGAACCAGAAAGCTAGCTCATCATGGGTAATGTTGACCCTCAGTCCCATGGACCTATGCAGGAAAGGCCTGTCCTATATAACAGCTGTACTCTGAAGCTCATAGTATGGCAGTATATGCTGCGATCACTACGTCTTCCTGGGTCCTCGTTCTGCAAGGAAGCTGGCTACCCGTGCTGCAATCTCACAGAGCTATAATAATTACTATAGTCTGGTTGCAACCACACAGATTACACCAATCAGATACAACATTTTCCCCTATCAAGAAGCACATGACCGGGTCCCCCGGGAGGTTCTGTGGGAGCTGCTGTGGGAGGTGCTGCGGGGGAGTATGGAGTGAGGTGGACCTTGTTCAGGGCCATCCAATGTCTGTACATCCAAAGCGAGAGCTGTGTCCTTGTGCACATTGTCACCCATCCTGTTTGCGATTTTCATGGACATGATCTCGAGGCGAAGTCATGGCAGAGCGGGTATACGTCTCAGTGAGCTAAGGGTTGCTTCACTGCTTTTTGCAGATGATGTGGTCCTGATGCCACCGTCGGTCCAAGACCTTCAGCTCTCACTGGACCTGGTTTGCAGTTGAGTGTACAGCGGCTGGGATCAACAAATCTGAGGCCATGGTTCTCAGCAGGAAACCAATGGATTGTGCAGTCCAAGTAGGGAATGAGACATTACCCCAGGTGAAGGAGTTTAATTATCTCGGGGTCTTGTTCACTAGTGAGGGGAGGACGGAGAAGGAGATCAGCCGGAGAATCGGAGCGGCAGAGGTGGAATTGCAGTCTCTGTACCGCACTGTTGTGACGAAAAGAGAGCTGAGCCAGAAGACAAAGCTCTCTGTCTACCGAGCAATCTATATTCCTACTCACAACCATGAAGTGTGGGTCATGACCGAAACAATAAGGTCGCAAATACAAGTGGACGAAATTAGTTTTCTCCGACAGGTGGCTGGCATCTCCCTTAGAGATAGGGTGAGTTCAGTCACACGTGAGAGACTCGGAGTAGAGTCGCTGCTTCTTCGCCTGGAAAGATGACAGCTTAGGTGGTTCGGGCATCTGGTTAGGATGCCTCTCGAGTGTCTCCCTAGGGAGGTCCTTGCTGCACGTCCCACTGGGAGGAGATCCCGGGGCAGACCAAGGACCAGATGGAGGGATTACATAGATACACTGGCCATGGAACGCCTCAGGATCCCCCATGAGGAAGTTACTAATGTTGCTCTGGAGAGGGAAGTCTGGAGCTCTCTGGTGGAGCTATTACCCCGTGACCCGAGCAGTTATGCTGTGAACAGTTTTTAGTTTTAAAGTTTTATGATGTTTTATTTATTTTCCAATTCCTGTTCTCTGTTGGTAAATGTTTGTTTGTCCAAAACCAAGGACCAAAGTGGAAATTAGTATTGTGTCTTTATCATTGACATTTATGTGACCTTGTGTAACATCAAATAAATCAAATCCAATTTTCTGGGGAGGAGTTCTTGGGCTGTTCTCTTTCCACTGCTCTCTCTATACTAGGGACACAACATGTTTCAAATTCTAATAGCTATGTTATATCCAAATGACAAGTAAATAGATTCTGATGTCTAAAATCACCACAGTTTAACCAGTGTTCCCTTTCCCTTGTTTTGATTCAACACTACATTGCAAAAAGGCTGAATGTGCTTTGCAAGAAAATGGGAAATGTATGAAATACAATATTATCACACAATAACACAATTGTGAGCTTTCCTGTGTTTGTTATTTGTTATCTGACTCTGGCTAGGACTTTACAACAAATTGGTGAGTAGATCGTTATACTGCAGGCCATTATAGTACTAAAGGCTGTTGCCCCTTTTTGAACTACAGAAGCGTGCTTTAGGTAACATCAGCACCCTAGGAGATACCATAACCTCAAAACGTAAAGGCATAATATTTATGCCATTTGTTTGGTTTTTATGCATCACATAGAATAGATGTTCTGTACTATAGAGACTGATTATTCAGGGTTGATCAAATTCACTTGATCTAAGAGTGAGAATGAATAAATGAATACCAAGGTCTTTGAATCATGCTGAGAGGCCTTGATCCTTGGGTAATAAGTATTCTTCTTTGATGACACTGCAATTCCAACAGATGACATTCCATGCATGCTATCTTTTACAGTGGGCTGCCAGGTGGAGAAAAAAAATAAACTCTCACCACGTGCATGATGCATATCACATAGGAGCTGACAGCATCAATACAGGGGTCTCATAATTAAAGGCCTCTGTTGTAGCATACAGAGGAACAGGCGGCACGTTTCACACAGCCCATCCATCATACGCTGGCAGCTCGTTTAAAACATCTTTAAAATTAAAGTTGCACCGGCCCTTGCCTTTTACAAAGAGCAATTGTTTTCTGACAGCTCAGTGAATCTCTGCTGAAATCGCTGGGGGAAAGGTTGAGTGGCGATGACTTTTATGCAGAGAGCTGACAGACTGAATTAAGAGGGAGTCTGCTCACTAGTCCCACAGAAATAACTTTACGTGTACTTAATGTTATCCAATAGCGGCGTAGAGCAGCACATGTTTGCATTGGATGGGGAGTTTTTAGGTATAACTGCATCAACCATTTACAGAACGGCTGGTCTAAATAATTATCGCAGATAGTACAGTAGACCAGGGGTTCTCAACGTTTCTGGCTGGGGACCCCCGGAAATGCTTTGGCCATATCTCGGGACCCCCGAGCCGCTCCCCTCCCCACCACCAATACAAATTGACCGCTACAATAACATGAATAATAGAGAAAATATATACTAAAACCAGATATAATCATTAAGGAAAGTGTATGCATGGACTATGTGTACTATGTAAACTCTCAATTTCCATTTTTCATCCATTCAGTTGCAAAAAAAGTTTTAAAACTTTTTTTTTTTTTTTTTTTTAATCATCTGGGGACCCCCCAAAATAATTTCGGGACCCCCCGAGGGGTCGCGACCCACGGGTTGAGAACCCCTGCAGTAGACTATGGCAGTGTTTCCCAACCTGTGTGCCCCGGACCCCAGCTGTGCCGATTGATATCGTCAACTGTGCCGTGACGCCGCGTGAATATGACCGAAATTGAT